>JAVSBU010000145.1:1166693-1176883 GCA_033118015.1 Loricariichthys derbyi | reverse complement strand
TCCACACCACAAAATAAGTAATAAAAGTATATATGATTCGTGCTGATATCGTATCGGATCGATATCGGTATCGGCCAATACTCAAGGCTGCAATATCGGTATCGTATCGGAAGTGAAAAAGTTGTATCGGGACACCCCTACTGCTATCACAACTGTGTACGTTTTCCTTTTTTGGTTTCTGTTGGTCCATCCCTGCACATGCTGTTTGTTTCATTATTTAAAAAGGTAAAAGAAACATACAAGGCAAAAAATGCAACACAAAGAAACACTAGATTTTGTCACTATTGCATTTTTACAAAATGCTCCTGAGAGTTAAAGCCTGTAAAGGTTTGTCAGTTACGGAAATATGTACACAAGTATGCGCCATTTAATGATTGATCAACGTCCGTTCACTTCAACGACCAAGTTTTGAAAGTTATAATAAATTATGAAAGGAAATAAAAATCTGACTTTTAACTCTGTAACAGCTGGTCACCCCAACAGCCAATCAATTCTGTAGATACATGAGCAGAGGCTGGAGTTCGAATTTAAGAGCGAAAGACTGTCATTTGTGTATGTGTACCTACCTACTGGTCGTGTGCTTGCTTGCTCATTAGCTCACCTTTGAACTAGGGACTGTCCTAACTTGGTTGGTGTGTTTAGAGAATTTTTGTGCAACTTGTGCTTGTGTGAATGACCTTCTACTACTTAATAGAACAAGCTGTCAATGGTGTTCTTTAAATGTATGTGGCTGTCCTATTGTGAGTAGTACTCCTTGGTTTGTACCCCAATTCTGGTATGTTCTCTCTAGTCTATAACTATTTAAACTGGATCACATTCACGTGTTGTTTCTCGGTTTCATCTAGTTGATCTTCCATGTTGTTTGTAATACTGTCTACTGTTGCATTTTTGGCAAACAAAAGTGTCTGGCACATCATGCAATCCGGCTTTTCCCTACACAGCATCATAACAGTATATTACTGTGTTTTTTATAATTATTGTAAACTTCCATAAATTAAAATCAGGGGTGGCATTAGGGATGCTGTGCAGATGGTAGTTCCACTAGTTTTTCATGCAGCTTTCTTGTGAAACTACCCTTTATATTTACATTACAGTAGCATAAAAAGACTACGTGACTGTAATGTCCGGTTAATGTCCATTTCAGTTAAAATGTAATACGGTTGTTAAACGGCGCATATCTATATTTGTATAATCCATTTTTTTGTGTATTATGAGTTTTGCATCACATTTACTCATTTTACATGTATTAAGTTCCATTGGTTTATGTGTTATATTTTTTATCAACATCCACCTTTTTTGTTATAATAAACTTCAAGCACTGATATGCCTTTCAAATCTAACATAATAGCGCTTTTAAATTTGCTGCTCTTTGCATGAAGGTCTGACTTACAATTTTCTCACTTCTCTGTTTTTTCTCTTTTAACAATTTCTGTTATTTTTTGTTACGGTTGTTCATTTACGTATGCTAGAATCTCCTGAAAGAGACAACTCCAACTCTCCGAAAATTACAGCACAGCCTGCTGGCTATGCGTACAAACCTGTCTTTACCACACGCTCCTACCAGGCATGGGCAACCAGCCCACCCATTACTGCCAGTGGCCAGACCAAGTCAGGATTCGTCTCTCTCTCCAGCTCTTCTTCCAACACTCCGTCTGCCTCCCCACTAAGGTCTGCTTGGTCTCTAAACTCTGCCTCCCCCATCAAATCTGTCATCGGTGGCTCTCACACACCCTCCATAAAATCTTCCAGTGATGTTGCATCACCAATACTCACTTATAGAACTATGGCCTCCCACAAAAGGACAGCTATGGAGCAGAGCCAGTACCCATTTCAGGTATCTCTGTCACTCTTGTCATCTCCAGCGAAAAATGCTCCTGATTCAGGCTCTGTAAAAAGTCTGCCGTCCACGTGTGCCAGAGCCTCACCGGCTCCTTCTGGAGGCTCATTGCTGGAGAGATCATCCATAGCTATGACTCCACCTGCTTCACCCAAGTCTTCTCTGAACGTGTATAGCTCTGGCTTGCCCTATAAATCCGTCATCACCTCAAATCCTCCATCGGCTGCTTCCCCTATTAAAACAGTCCCAGGCCTCTCCTCAGTAAAAACAAATGTTGATGCTTCCAGCTCTCATAAGGGGTTCCTAAGCTCTCTCTCTTCACCATTGAAAACCAACTCCAATGCTACAGCCATGATCAATGGGACAGTTTCGCCAACTATGTATCACACCTCCTCGCCCACCTTCCTCCCATCTACAAGCCTACAGGAGAGGATACAGGCTACAACAAAGGCAGCTACATGCAGCGTAAATGCTGCTTTTGATGAAGCAGAGAAGACGTTAAACTCTTGCTCCGCAGGTTATGGCACTCTCAAGTCTGTCTCGTCCTCTCCATCCTCATCCTACCAGTCTATCCGGTCTTCAGCATCCAATTCTGTTTATCCCACCCTTCGATCACCTTCCAGCATCAACGCTGCTGTCACCTGTACCACAGTCACGGTGCCTGTTTATTCAGTTATGAACGTTTTACCAGAGCACCAGTTTAAAAAGCTTCCAGACATCTCCAAATCAACAGCAGCTCTCTTGTCCCCTAAAAAGACTATGCCTCAAGAGCCCAGCATGCAAACACAGTCCCCCTTTGCCAGAACTCTCTCCCCAATCAAAACCAATCTGTTCATGTCCTCTGCAGCAGTAAAGTCCAATACCTCCTCACCTTTGTCCAGCAGCCAAGAGATACTAAAGGATGTGCATGAAATGAAGGAGGATTTAATCCGAATGTCAGCAATTTTACAAACGGATCCAGGCTCTGTCTCCAAAAACTTCTCGGCAAAAGAGCATAAAATGGAAGAAGAGGAGCCATATAAAATTGTGGAGAAAGTTAAGCAAGACTTGGTCAAAGTTAGCGAGATACTCTCTAAGGATGTTCTGAGAGAGACTAGAGACTACATCAAAAGTAACAGAGTGGAAGAAGATTTGGAAGACAGCATTGATGGTAAGCAACAAAATGGATGGAGGTGCCCTCCTCGATACGAGACTGTAGCCCATCAAGTCAAGACGAGATCCATGTCCAACAGAGATTTTAACTTGGCAAAAGTGGTTGACTACCTAGCCAATGACATTGGCACAAGTCCCTTGTCAAAGATGGTTGAAGCAAAACAAAGAAATGAAGAGGTTAGGAGAGGGGAAGAGGAGAAACAGAAACGTTTCTTAAAACCTACTATAGCGGTTCAAGAGCACAAACTGAAAATGCCCCCATCAAACATGCACTCCTCGCCCTCAGAAAAAGAGCTCTCCAAATTGGCCGATGCATTGTTTGGCACAGATGTCATTTTAGACACTTCGGATGATTTCTCACATGACCCGGATAAAAGTCCTCTGTCAGACAGTGGATTTGAAACTCGCAGCGAGAGGACTCCATCAGCTCCCCAGAGTGCTGAAGGTATGGGTCCAAAAGCTTTATTCCAGGAGATCCCACCAGTCATCTCTGAAACACGTACCGAAGTCGTCCATGTTATCCGGAGCTACAAATCTCCAGAAGACACGAAAGAGTCTGTAACTGATGAGGTCAAAATAGCTAAGTCTCCCATCCAATGCAATGACACAGAGCCTAGATCACCCAGTGGGTCCCTTAGGGATAGAGTGAAAGCATACCAAGACAGAAACAGTTTAGAGGAAGACCTGATGAGTAAAGGCATGCGGCTCAAAGAGGAGACTCACATAACCACTACCACCAGAATGGTATACCACAAACCAGCAAGTGCGGAAACTTCATCAGAGAGGCTTGAAGAGACCATGTCCGTACGAGATATTGTGAAAGCATTTCATTCTGGCCAAAATCCATCCAGAGAGTTAACTGGCTTGTTTGAACAAAAGGGCAGCAACGAGGGACGAGAACAAGTACAGAGGTATCTGGACAGAGACTCAATACCTAAAGTTGAACGCATCATCGAAGTTCACATTGAGAAAGGAAACAAGACGGAACCTACAGAGGTCATCATTAGGGAGACCAAAAATCACCCTGAGGACGAAATGTACGTTTATCAAAATAGCAGCGCCCTGAGGGAGCTGAAAAACCGAGAGGAAGCAGACATGCATGAAAATACCCATCTACTGCAAGAAGAGGGCAGCTGGACCCCTTCTGTCGACTCATACAAAACTCTGAAACTCCAAAGTCCACACATGGTGGAGTACCAGGATGAAGAGTCATCAGATATTAGGGGAGATGCCCAGAGGTTGAAAGAGAAGATGCTTTTTGCTGAAAAATTTGACTCTTCTCATTCCGACTCAGACGAATCTGTAATCGAAAGGTCTTGTTACTATGAGGGGAGAGGACAGAGTGGTTCAATGAGAGAAATTATGCTTAAACCAGATAAGCCAGAAAGACTTTTAAATGATGATGAACATAGTGAAAAGTTAAGCTTGCTGAAGTATGCCCCTAATTCTGGTAGTCCGAAAAAGTCTGCTTGCATGAAAATGTCTGAGGATAGGGAAAAAAAAGTCAAAGAAAAGATGATCTATGAGGATAGAGTAGACAGAACAGTCAAAGAAGCAGAGGAGAAGCTTAGTGAAGTCTCTCAGTTCTTCCGTGATAAAACAGAGAAACTGAACGATGAACTCCAGTCCCCTGAAAAGAAACATCATAGGCAAAATACTCGAGAGACACGATCTGGACCCAGTTCCACCTGCAGTAGTCCAGAGAGAACAATGTTTCGGAATAGTGGAAATGGAGAAGAGTGGAACAGAGAGAGGCTTAGAGAGCGATATATCACCCACGACAGGAAGTGTGCCAGTCTTCCTAGCAGTCCAGAGAAACATGTTTTGCTTCAGTATAGCAATGACAACAAAAAACAAGGGGACAGTTCAGTACCCGGTAGTGCAGGTGAAAACTCTAGATGTGTCCAGCCTTCAACATCTAAGGTCAGCTCAGTCAGAATGAAATTTGAAGCGGAGGCTCAAAAGCAACTTAAAGGATCTCAGTGTAGTCAAACTTCAGGCGCACCAATAAGGAAGTTACAGGAAAGTAAGTTACCTATCTATCAAGTTTTTGCTGGAAATCTCCCAAAATCAGCTGGCTCATCCAAAGGTCAGCACGGGTCGAAGGACGTTCCAGATAATGAGGATGTCAGGAGGACCCAAACTCTTGGTCAAAATCAAAGTGGAAACGAGAAAACAGATAGCACCATTCTTAAGAATCAGCAATGCGCATACACCAGAGGTCGAGCTGTAGATAAAAATAAAAATATTTTTACAAATACAGATCTAGATACTTTGGCTGACAGGAAGGAGAAATATAACTCGACCAATGATGAAACGACTGATAAGATCATATATACAGAACTAATGATTCGGGAAGACCCAGGCAACAGGGAAAAATACAACAACTCTCTAAAAAAAAACTCGGAATCACAAATTCCTGTTAGGGTTTCATCCAGTTTTATAGACCATCACCAAAGTAGTACATTAAAGGTAGATTCATCTGTTAAATCTGAAGGAGGGTTTCATATACCACCGTTAGACAAACGCAAACATGACTCTCACAGTAGTGTGACTAAATCATCCAGTGATGTGTTGATAGTTGGAAGTGCGAACAAAGTCTGCAATGGTATTGATAGTGAACAAATTGAGTATATAGAGAGAGTTACTCCGAGCGTCCCAACGGATATCAAACCTTTACCAGTTTATGTCAGCATCGAGGTAGGGGAGCAGTATGAGAAGGAGACAGCACCGACCAGGCAACTTAGTACCTATAAAAAAGTAGTTAGCCATGAGAGCCGAACAGTACATGAGACAAGGGGAGTGTTTTACACTGTTAAGCAGAAACAACAGCCTTCCCCTCAGGGCAGCCCAGAAGATGACACCCTTGAGCAAGTGACATTCATTGACAATTCTGGAAGGAGTCCTGTCACTCATGAGAGCTCTGAGGAAGTTAGCACTGACCTGAATTCTAGAGTGCCAGGATCTGTAATTGGAACTATGACAGGCCTGCCAAGCCCAATACTAGAAGAATCAGAAGAGGAGGAGCAACCAAAGACTTTCATTTTCAAGGAACTACCAGCGGAGAAAGCCAAAAATGGCACTGCAATTGAAATCCCCAAAGGGAGCCCTGAGTCTCCTGGAAAAAGAGCTAAAGATAAACGGGTAGCTTACATTGAGTTTCCTCCACCTCCACCTGTAGAAGCTCAACAGACTGAGAGAATGGAGGTGAAGAAGTGGTCATGCTCATCAACGAAGGAAGAATCCGGAATGATGGAGGTGAATCTTCAAGAGGAACATGATAGACACCTCCTTGCAGAGCCTGTAATCCTAGTCCACCCACCATCTCCTCTCCCACCTGGAGCAGAAAACACTGACTCCAGTGATGATGAGTCAGTCTTTCAGCCAGTCCCTCTTAAAAAGTACACCTTCAAAATGACAGAGGAGGTTGAAAAACGTGCCAAGCCTAGGAAACCAGAAAGAAATGGTTCCCATCACAAAGAGTCCAGCATAAATGGCGTCATAAAGGGAGAAGAGGTGGATGATCAGAATGGCAACGATCAGTCTATCACAGACTGTTCTATAGCAACTACTGCTGAGTTTTCCCATGATACAGATGCTACAGAGATAGACTCGCTAGATGGTTATGATCTACAGGATGAGGATGATGGCTTAAACGATACAAAAATCTCAAGTCTTTCACATGATGGAAAGAAAGGTGATCAGTCCTTTGGTCAAAGCAAACTAGAGGTCATTGAAGAGGAGAGCACCCCGAATGAGGATGCTGGAGAAAAGGCAAAATCCAAAGGCAAAAATACAGGAAATGGTAAATCGCAGGATAAAATCTACACGTTGGAGGGAAGACACCCTGATAGAGAAGGGTCTGCAGATAGTTATTTCAGCTACAAACTCGAAGATGAATTAAATACTACTTTCAAAACTGTTGCTGTTAAAGGCTTGGACTTTGACCCATGGTCAAGTAAAGGAGAAGAAGGAGTGTTTGATTCTAAAGGCAAAGACGAAGATCCAAAACCGTTTGGTTTGTCAGTGGAGGACAAGTCGCAAGCTACCACACCAGACACCACTCCGGCTCGAACCCCGACCGATGAAAGCACTCCTACTAGCGAACCCAACCCCTTTCCCTTCCATGAGGGCAAGATGTTTGAGATGACCCGCAGTGGTGCTATTGACATGAGCAAGCGGGACTTTGTTGAGGAGAGGCTTCAGTTTTTTCAGATTGGTGAGCATTCTGCAAACGGGAAGTCAGGGGACAAGGGAAAAATGGTGGGCAGGAGTGTGGTGGTAGGTGCCTCCCAATCAAAGGCAGGGGAGAGAACCGTAGAAGGGATGGTAGAGGCCACCACAGACATTACTCCCTCCAAAGACAGTCCAGCTCAGGGCAGCGCTGGCTGCTTGGATGAACCTCCATGCACTGACACTGTAGGTGAAACCACCTCTTGCACAGTCACAGCCTCCAAGGTCGACCCTAAATTGCGCACCCCTATAAAGATGGGAATCGCTGCCTCCATAACCATAAAGAAAGACCCCGGTTCTATTGAACTGAGTGACTTTAGGGCAGATGCTTCAGCAAGTCAGCTACCAGAGTATGTCAGTTTGGAAAGCCACTTACACAGTAGTCAGATCACTAGCACAAGCTCTGAGTCTTCAGCTGACAGGAAAGATTACCTTTCAGAGAACTGCAATAATAACAATAACCTAGAAGCCTCCAGTGTACAGGCCAACTACATACAGTGTGGTAGTGTAGTGTTTAACCTCCAGTCATCATCTGAACCTACCCTGCAAAAAGCCAGTAGAATAGAAACTCATGACTCTAAGGATTCTGTTGAGGCAGTAGTGGACAAGCTCAGTATCCAGACTGTGCAGGACAAAGCAGACTCTCAAAAAGAAGCTGAGGTCAGAGGCCCGTCCAAGTCTAGGCTCCCTGTCAAAGCTTCAGGATTTGCCTTTAACTCTCAGAGTTCAGGCAAACAAAAACCTAAGCAAGCTGTCAAACCAGAGGCCAGAAAATTGGTTTCTGCATCTAATACTGTAGAACACAGATCTAGAATTCCAGTCAAAGACATGAAAAAGAATGGCGCCGTCATATCCACTGTAGGGCCAAGCCCAGGAAGGCTTGCAGGCACAGATAAAATCAGGACAGATGTTCTCCCCCAACTTTCAACCAAAGAATCAGGAACTATAAGCAGTTGTTCAGTTGAAGCGGACAGAACTAAACTAAGTGAACTTGGCAGGCAGTCAGTTAGGTTCCTTCAGAGTGTTAGCGGGGGAGCAGCAAAGGTGGTGGAGCATCTTTCAGACGAGGACAAACAGAAGCAGGCAGAGCAGTCGGAGGAGGACAGCAGCACGTCACGAAGCACCTCCCTGTCGGATCCCTCCCAGTCCCAGCCTTCCCTCTCTGCCGGGTCCTCCCGAGGGGTCACACCCTCAAAGGCAAAGGTCGTAAGGTCTGCGGGCAGTGAGAGGAGGAGGACTAGGCGGACAAGAGGAGGGAAAGAGGGAAGTAGGGGCAAAGGGGCCAGAGGGTCGCCCCCCATCGCGGAGATCAAGCCTAGTTTGTAAAACTTTATTGAAAACTTTACTTGAGCCATAGTTGCATGAGCCATTGTGATTGATCAGATTGCCTGTGGTGTGAATAGTTGCTGTCATTCTTGTCATTCTCTTATTTCTGTACTGTGTAAGTGTACCGTACCTGTCTTTGTCAGATCCCCTCCCCTTTTTCTCTCCCCCACCTTTAACAGTTCTAGCATGTTAGGTAGGGAGGGCCACTGGACACTCCGTCTATGCAAAGATCTGTAGTAGAAAATCGCAGATTCACTGTCTGTTTCATTGCCAGTTAAATGTTACTGGATCTGTACGTGTCGCCTGCATGCTTATTCCTTCATCGTTAAGAGTCACCAGCTTAATGTTTGGAAAAAGTACAGAACATTGTTTTTTATGCTGCATAAAGTCAACATGATTGCCTGCGTAGAGTTTATAAGCTAGCTCTACATGGAAATATTCCTCGCACAACACGATTTTAGGCACAGCAGCTCACAGTCGTTTGAGTGCCATTCCTTTTCTTGCCTTTTCAAAGCAGGTTTGAGGGTGTTCCATAAGGAGTCTCACACTTCTAGTCCTGTAGGTTTGGTATACAGGTATTCGCTGTTTAACATCCATTAGATCAACGTCTGTTTGCTTTAATGTCAATTAAATGTCATAATGTAAGGGGTTTAAGAATTATAGTAGTAAATAAAATAGTCTTTATGTAGGTACTCCCTGTTTTACAATGGCCTGACTTCCAATATTTTGACTTCAGGATGGGAATCCGTAATAATAAACATAAATACACATTCAGCAGGCACAGTACTCTGAATTTTAAATTTCAAAATATCCTGGGCAAGCAAAATGAGATATGCAGTACACTCCTGTACTCTGATGAGAAGTGATGGCTGAAGAATAAAAGCAGTGTACTTGAGTTAAAGTAGAGATACACAAGGTAAATGATACTGCAGTAAAAGTACAAGTCCTCCCTTTAGACCTCCACTTGAGTACAAATGCATTTGCCCTCAAATGTACTAAGTATCGAAAATAAAACTACCGTGACATATTATGGCTCCAATGTCTGTAACAATGCTGTTGTTTAATCAACTCATTTTAGGTAAAAAGTCCCATGTGTCACTCTTGGTCCACCAGTCTCTTAACAGAATGCCATCAATTAGTCCAAAAGGTCAAAACAAGTTCAACCAACGTGCATATTATACCCTGATTGGTTCTTGTATATGTTACGTTTTAAATGCACATAAGCCAAAAGAAACAACAGATAATTTAGTGGAATTAAAAGACATTTGACTTATATAATAAGGTAAAAGTCACCTCAAATGGAAATGTATCAGTAAAGTACAGATACACAAAATAGCTACTTAAGTATAGCAACAAATTACATTTACTTTCTACTGTCCACCACTTCTGATGAGGAAGTCAGCACTCAGTGAGCACTGAGTCGTGTGGCGGCAGTGATGAGCTCCAGGAAATATAATGAGGAAAAGCATTTTGTTTTTCACTTTCAATACATTATTCAATAAATTACATGAGATTCTACACTTTATTTAAAAAATAAGCTGTGGAAATGATTTAGCCCAATTGTAGTTTAATGTAAATGTTTTAAAGATATTTAAAGTTCGCTGCACACTTGATACTCTTCCATACTGGAAATGTAGTGAGG
>JAVSBU010000145.1:1139575-1149741 GCA_033118015.1 Loricariichthys derbyi | reverse complement strand
AGCAAGTCCAGTTGCTCTCTTCAACCACCCACTGTTACTATGACCTGGACGACTGAGAATCTTCACAAACTTGTTAGCAGTGATTCACCTTCAGTACTGATTCAATACGGTTGTTTTCTGAGGGTTTGTGTTAGTTTGTGTTGGAGCTCTGATGTTGTCCGGTTTTATCATAGCTGGCTGCTCGAGCTGCAGATCGAGATCTCAGTGATGTGAAGAGAGAAAACTCTGTGCTGAGACAGAGGTAAGAAAAGGGAGAGGACAAAGCTGACCCTTTGACCTTTAATAAACCACCTCTAATCGTACTGCGTGCGTGTGCAGGCTGACTGACTGGCAGTTTAAGCTGGAGCTGATGGAGAAGGAGCCGTACCCCCGTGACCCTCCTGCTCGTCTCATCAGAGGTGAGATCGTCTCTAATAATCTGTCTCAGACCCTTGGTTCCATCCTCTCTGACCCCTCCTGTCATTCAGGTGAAAGGTCTCCATATGGCCCATCTCCACTCGGCCGTCCTCCCTCTGAAACCCGGCCCTTCCTGTCTCCACCTACGCTGATGGACGGGCCGCCCCGGGTCTCCCCGCAGTTTCCCATGATACCTGGAGGGCGAGGTAAAGGATGTTTGTGAGTTTGTTACTCTGCTCATCTCTCCCTCCTTAAATGCCTTAACTGCTTACACTCTCTCTCTAATAGCGCCCCCCAGTGGTGTGGTAGAAGGTGACAGGAGTGTTCCTCACTCTGAAGATGGCTCCCCCACTTGGGAGAGGGAACGCAGGGCTTTTGGGCCACAAGGTACAGTGATCAGCACACTGCTATCGCCCCCTACAGGTAGCACTGCTATAGAAGTCTGTGACTGAGGGTGCTTTGGTACTCGTGCACTATGATCAGGGGGAGGGATAGCATATGGTATCACTGTATTTGGAACATCATCATGCACCTGATCCACAATGACTGTGTTATAGGCACGTGCTTTAGGTGTGAGAATGCAGACCTGTGTGTGTCTCTGTATTTATTCAATTCTGATTGTTGTTGCATAAATGAAAGGTCCAGACGCAGGGATGATTTACCGCAGGCCTCCGTCGGCACCGTTTCTGCGTGGCCCACCCCCTCCTGAACTTTACTACGGAGAGAAACCTGGTACGCATGAATACAGCCCCCCTCCCCCAATAGTCCATCAGCTCCACTGTTTGATGGCTGCTCTGTAACCGTTAGCTTGTGTCTTATTTCCTCTGTAGATGCTTCGTTTGGGGGAAACGACGCAGGACCCAACGAGAGACGAAATGTAAGGGAGATGGGGAGGAGACTGGGGGGTGGGGTGAGATAAATGAAAAGAGACAACCAGAAAGAGAGGACAAGGAAAGAAAAGGAGAACGTGAGACAAAGTTAGACAGAGAGAACTAGATCTTTACATCTCTGATCAATATAAAGTGTAGGTTGTTAGTCAGGGCTTTCAAATTATGCTGGCGCCAGGTGCATTTCCCACCTACTCCACCACTCTGTGCCACCTACTTTTTAATTTTCCTAAAAAAAAACATTTTTCATGTGGCAATATTTACTTTCTTTCAATCTGAGCCATTTGATTGGTTCACGACTGCCATGTGACTATTCATATCATCTTCTGCCATCATGGCTTCTCCTAAGAGAAATAAGAGAAACCAGCAGCCGTCACAAGTGGCCGCCAGGTATGGGGACCAGATGATTGGGCTTAAGAAATGGTTCAAGCCCACATCTGAGATTGAAAGTAAATAATCTAGGTATACATGAACAACGTCAAGAATAGAATTCTAATGATCAGATAAGAGAAAGGTCAGCGGCCTCGTGGAATGCGATCGTCTACATGATTTGATAATGAATTTCAGAGCCGACTGTGCTGAGTGTTCATTCAGGGGCAAGTTTAACGATAAAATATACCATATCAAAGCATTAAATTGATTATTAACAAGTGGTTTATAATCGTACAATGTACTAGTTTGTTTAAAAAGGCATATCTGGACAATACAAAGCAGTTTCAGGCTATTTATGTCAGTCAGTTGGTCGTCTCTGTGTCAGTCATAAGGTGCCTGCTACTTTGGTATGGCCCCCTGCTACTCCAAAATAATTTGAAAGTCTAAATGAATCATTTAAGTCATTATTATATATCTATATTAATTATATTACACTCCTCTTACATCTGTGTGTGTGTGTGTGTGTGTGTGTGTGTGTGTGTGTGTTCGTTCAGAGCGTACATGTGATGCCAGCCGAGGGCAGACCTCCTCCTGATATGGATATGAGGATGCCTCCTCTCCCTGCTCCCTTTCCTCCACTGGACCCCAGAGACCCTCTGTTCCCTCGCAGGTCTTTTCGTCCAGACTTTCCACCGTTCCCTCCTCTACCCATGGGCCGTACGTCAGATCTCACACTCATGCTGATTATTCTGTGTATGTGTGATCACCTCCTAATGTTAGTGTCTGTTACAGTTCGAGGGCCTCTGCCTCCTCCTGGAGTGTTTCCCCGATTTCCTCTTCCTCCACACATGGCGTTTCCACCAATGCGACCTCCTGCTGATGCCTCACCAGAACCTCCATCCAGACCCTCACCTCCAGGAAGTGAGCAGCCGGCCGATCATCGTCCTGCACACGACGCCGTCTGATTCCCCCTCCTCCCTCCCCCGCAGAAGTATGTATCATCCAAGCCAAGGAACTTCAGATCGGTTCTCATTAGGGCTGCACGATATATCAGTCACAGTTATCGTGATACTTTGTTTTACTTTTGCAGTGACTGTCTGCATGTTGATTCGTCTCAGACATCAGCAGTGTCTGAATCGAGTCTCGATTGTTTGGGTTTAACGTTCTGACTGTGACCCAAATCAGCTGAAGTGTCCTAATACCAGCCTGTGCTTTGCGTCAGTACTGATAAGTGCAGTCCTAGTGCTCAGAACAGATATTTAAAGGTTTTAACTCTCGTTAGGAATTACATTTAGTTCACCAGACCATAATATCAAGCCTCAGATGCTACTGTAAAGGCTTAATGCCTTCATCACATTTCATTTCTGAGGGATTAAATATGAAGTTATTTAATTAGTTTTATTTTGGTCACACTCCATGGTGTGTGTATGTGTGTATAGATACACAGCAGAAAATGGAGAACACTGGTGTGTACTTAATCTTGTAAATACAGGACAGTATTGTGAATAAAGGTGTAAATACAGTGTACCTGATCAATAATCAATTGGAATGCTTGGATATTTATCAATTACAATTATACCTGAAGGTTTGAAAATCATGACGCTGAACAAAGCGGGTTTTTTTTTTTTTTTAAACTGTGGTATTTAACTGGGACGATTCACTGCGTTTTATTTAATATGTTCAGAATGGGCTGTGTTGCTACAGGAAATCAGCAAAAACTGCTCAAAGTTGATGTAGTTGCTGAAAAACTCAAACACCGTTCGAAGGCTGCATGTGTAAAACGGATCCTTAATCAGCGATCTTAAACAAAAATATTCAAGTTAATAAAACACCATAGAAATACACGGAGATGCTTTTTTTATTGTTTTATTTTTGCCAATTAAAAGAAAATGAAAATCAATCATTCGATAGTGATTCAAATCAGCGACCTTCAGGCTGGTTTCATCATCACGTCAGTTGGGTTTGAATTGCATCGTGTCGTAGGTTCTTCCTTCGTTATGATCTCAGATCTTTGTCTCTAGATTAAAATTTCTTCTCACCTGGCATCGTCACACCTGTTCGTAGATGTATGTATAAAACCCAACGCCAAGTTCTCAGACAAACAGACAGAGCACCTGCCCAAATATTTCACTACACACAAGATGTAAAACCAGGTTTCAATTTCCAAAAAAAAAAAAAAAGACAAACTTTCTCCATGTTGATAAATAAAACCCGGACGTATCCTGTCTGGCATTGAGGTACAAATCTAAAGAGAACACAGTTAGCATGTGCTAATCACACCCGTATATCACGGCTACAGGTACGGAATGACATGTGTCCACTAGGGGGCGGGGCTTATGTTAAAACGATCAGCCAATCACAAAGCAGATAGTGAGTATTTACAATATAACACATTTAAGTGATAGAGGCTAACTATTTAGCAAGTGTAGGCACTCGAAATTACGACACGTAAGCTTAACGCAAACGCTCACTAACGAATTCAGTCTCAGAGCGTCACTAATGATTTAACATCAGTACAATACAAAAACCACTTCATAACTGCTGGTTTTATTCATGTTAGAAACGCTGCTCCATGACAAAATACTTAGAACACCACGTTTCTGTATTTCTGTTTCCACACTGTGATGTCATAACCAGCGATTGGCTGAACGAATTTGGATTAAGCTCCGCCCAAAATCGTGGGCTTTGATGGTTGTGTCTGAAATCGGTTGTATCGAACCAAACTGTTCTCAACATAAGGCGAGAGTAAGATCCGTAAGCGTTACGTTAACGTCACCAAACATAGCTGATCCGCGATATAAAGCGATGCCAGCAGGTGGCCGCTGCGTCTGCCCCGTGATACCCGCTGCGTTATTGCAGACTGTCCTGATTTTAAACAAATGCACAACATTCGTACCACGTATTTAATAACTGGGGCCTGCCGGCCAGTCTCACAGAGACCACGTCTAAACCCACGGAACGGAGTCGCCTTCCGAAGAATCGAGATCTTAAAACAATAAGAAGATAAATGACGACAAGAGTGACGATAAGGCCAAGTGTAACAGCGAGCAACATTTACGGAAACGAAGAGCCAAGAGATCCAACGCGTTCCACTTGCATAGTTATGTTAACGTCGTCTTAACGCTAAACAGCCGCGTGGGAACTTTTGGCGGCCCTGACTCCCGGTCTCTCTCAGTCTCTCTCACTCGGCTGGTGGTCGCTGAGCAGGGAGAAACGTCAGCTTTCTCCATAACGATTGCGAATGCATAAAAATAAGGACAGATACCAACGGGTTCCTGATCTAGAACCGACACACTCCTTCCAGCATGGCAGACGGAGGCACAATCATAACATCCAAATGTCTGCCGAGTCTCAGATAATCGGCTCGAGCCCAAAGCCAATGAGAGAAAATAATTTAAAAAAAAACAACCCGAAATAAAAAATAAGACATATTGGAGGCAGGCATTTTGGCCATGTGCATCGACTCCCCAGTGGAATGTTCCTTACACGTCTCATAGCAGCTTATAATAGGTCTGATAGAACCAACGTCGAAAGTACATTCGCTCCTCACAGTGAAGTACAGCGGGCGCACCGCCAATGGAGGGGCGGAGATCGACCCAAAAACACTCTAGCTTAAGGTGGCATCACTGTGATCTTTGGCAGCTGGCGAAATTCCAGTGTCACTTTTGCATAACCACGCGTCATTATATCAGGTGTAGCGGTGGATCCGTGTCTCAGGAACCACCCACATGCCCATTTGGGGGGGGCAGGGTAGGTCAGCAGCACATTGGGCAGAGGTGCAGCCATTTTAGGGACATGCCCAACAGCCCTTCAGCTCACTGTAACAGTTACAGGTATGTTCAGCATCATGCAGTTCCATGACTTTACCACCAGGGACTCCCATCACAAGAACAACGACAGCAGCCACCAGGACTCAAACTGAGGGTTGGATTTTACAGAGGTGTGATATGGTGTACTTTCTGAACGGGATTCAGTTTGGCTTGTCCCTGACTGTTTTGGCCTTATTTTTGAGGAGTCATTGGTATTTAAGGAGGCCTGAGCTGAACCTGCACCTCGTACCCTGAGATTGGCTGCTGAGAAAAATGGTTTGCACCTTCCCCTCCGAACAGGCTACCATGCTGTTGCTATGCAAATGTGAAAGTGATTGCGGAAAAGAAAACCACAGCGACGATATAGAAATATAGACCGCTCTTCTGTAGGTGCAGTACTAAAATAGAAAGTGGACTCTTAAATAAAGGCGCGCTCGTTATTAGCGTGCATGGTTCATGATTTCTCACGCTGCAGAGGAGGCTGCTAATTGGCTGGTTATTTTGACCGACAGTTTGCATCCTTTTCTGCAGTATCCATTAGTCCATCTAGAGGCCTGTGGTTCTATAAGAACGATATTAGAACAGACGCCTGCATTTAATGGGGATTCTTTGGATGGTTAGCGAGTAAAGTGTAGAAAGTCTACAGAGCCTGATGTTGGGCTTCTTGGGACAACGTTACAGCGAGTACAATCAAGCAAAACGGGCCCAAAACCTACAGGACCTACAGTAACTGGGTCGCACAGACAGTGAGTGGAAATTAGTTTTACCCTAAATAAACAGGTTTTTTTACAACTCTAACCGTAAGGCTGTAAATAAATGGCTATTTTTGGATCATATTTTGAGGCGCACATCTAGAAAGACCACAAGCAACCCAAAAGCTGCCAAAATAACCATCCAAGTTAAAGTAGTGGCTCTTTGCTTTGCTGACCTGTGCCAGTGATAAAGCAGGACAGAACTACACACTTTCTAAAACCGGGACCAGAGCATAGACCTACCGAGATCCTGAGATACGGAGGGATGATTAAATCTCCCTCCATCAACACCCCGATGAAACACTGCCTACAGGACGTCCCTGTGCTCCAAATCCACAGAACTGAACTGAACGGCCCATCAGATGCGGCTCCAGCCGTCTGTGCCTACCTGAGACAGACGAGTCCAGGGATTGTGCTGAAAGGACTCGCCTTTAACCTAAAACCTCAGCCTGTTCCCTGTTCACAGAGTGAGGGGATAAACCAGCGGGATCTTCATCCCGAAATACATCATCATCATCATCATCATCAACTTCACCACCTTTAACATAACAGACAGGAAGTCAACCACGGGGTTTAACTAATCAGCACCTCTCGTTTGGCTGGAAGACTCGTCCTCGTACATGTTTAGACCGAGGCGGTCTGATATTCTGAGGTAACGCCACGATTAAAGCCAAACCTGCACACCCCCAATTCGACCTGCGTAAAAAACCCACCGTGTTCTGCCACAAACTCGTCTGCGATTAAATATGGATATATAGATAGAAATATAGAGCTAATACTGATTAAACACGGCACGTACAAACACGGGGATTCACTCAGGCGGGAAACGAAATGTCACGGGATTACAGAGGCAGGATAAAACAAAAGCTGGATAAATGTTTAAAAAAGGAGACAACCACAAGGGTAGGAAAAAATGAGAGGTAAAATGAGAGAGGAGCAGGTCGAACCTGTAACTCTGAGGCTCTGGATCTTAAAGAACAAAGGAAAAACGGAAAGGAAAGCAGATTTGAAGCAAAATGTGCTCAAGAAGGGACGAAACTCGTAAAAGGGGAGCAGAGGAGGTCTAAAAAGTCTCAGCAAAGCAGAGCAGGATAAAAGGGGCTAAAACGAGAGCGCTAAAGAGCCTGCGCTTTACTATCCAGAAAAGGATCAGGTACGAGCAGGAGGAAATAAAGGAGCCGATGTGCAGGAGAGATAAAGCAGGGCCTCATGCAGCAGGGCGGGAAAAGTACGTCAATAAAAACAGGAGCGACGCCTGAAACGAGAGCGCCATGTGGACGAGCGAAAGTGTAACCAGGGTTCGACACCAACACAGGGTGGAAAAGGCCCTCATGGAAGTACAGAGCAGCACATTGCACTAATCCTTACTACACCGAAAAACACCGAAAACAGAAGAAGAGGCGGAGGAGAGCACGGAGGATCTACGGCGCCTGGGTGAAGCTCTGCATCTCACGGTGGAAGTGCAGCATGGGGTCACTGACGGCGGCAGCGGCGTTCTCGGCCGCGATGGAAGGGTGCCAGGGGCGACCGAGCCCGAGCGAGACCTCTTTGACCAGTGTCTGCACGGGGTCACCCTTTGAGAACAGGGCCTGGTCCGGGTCAAAGTCGACGCTCTCCTCTGAAACGTCCAGGACGCGCAGGCTGGAGCCGCGCAGCCGAGAGATGGCCACCAGGTTATGGGACCACACTTGGTAACCTGCAGGGTGGAGGGACAAAAAGAGGGAAAAAGTTTAGTTGACAGACAGAGACGGAGCGGCGAAGGCGTGTCACGGTCCATACCGTGGACAATGAGCACTTCGAGGTTAACGCAGCGCCACGCCAGCAGCACCAGCGGGTCCTCATTTCTGTTCCAGCTGAGGTCTGGGAAACGGCCGTCATCCCGGGTCAGGACAAAGTGTGTGAGGGTTTTGGGGTACTGCAGTGAGATTCGCTCCAGCACGGCGTCGCTCAGAGGAGAGTTGTAGCTGTCCACGTGGATCCTCTGCAGGGGCAGCCCAGGCTTCAGGACGCCCTCCAGGACCTCGTCACACACGTCCAGAGCCATCACGAACACCCTCAGGTCCGGATTCCGCCTCGTCAGTGCCTTCAGGTCCGAGTCGGACACCGCGCTCTCCAGAACCCGGGCCTCCGCGCCGTTCAGGAGCAAGGACAAGCGGAGCAGCGGCGCCCGGCCGGCCTCCGTCAGCAGCTGGCACATGGAGGAGGTGAAGTCGCAGGAGTCCAGGGCGAGCGAGCGCAGGTTGGAGAGGCGCCGCAACTCCAGGAATGGCAGCGGCCCGGGCGTCTGGTGATCCACCAGGCCGAGGTGCTGCAGGGTCTCTGCGCTCGGGTTTGACAGCGAGGCCAGAGCACACGGCGCGAAGGCGCCCAGCACGAAGGAACACGACAGCCACTTCAGCTGTCTGCTGTTAGACAAGAAGTCCTCCAACAGCTGCTGCAGCCTGACACAGAGAGAATAAAGTGGGACTTTATGTTTTAGAGCCTCAGTAAACAACGATCGGCATTTTGGACTGATTTCAGCCAAACTTACTCTTTAACCCTCTTGCCTCCTGGGTCGACCAGGCTGAGGTAAGAACCGTCCTGCAGAACATCACCCTGAAGCATGAACGTGTCTCCATACAGACTGAGCTTCTGCATGTTCCTACGAAACACATGGCTTTAATTAGTACCGAAATAGTATTTAAAATAGGAAAACTAGAATACTAACTGTATGAATGCAGTGGTGGGCCGTCAGGGCCTGCAAGGTCTTCTCTGCTGGCCTAAAAAATGTGATTTGTGAGCGGTCTCTTAAAAACCTTGTCTTGTTCTGGTCTGTTTTTTTGGGCTTCCTTGTTTGGACAGCTTTCAAATGCCTTCATTATTATTGTTTGATCTGAGGTAGGTTCTAACTGTCGTGACTTTGTGAGATCTGGCTTTCGGTGTATTTTTTGTGGCACTTCTGAGGTGGTTGAACAGGTTTGTGGTTTCCACCAGAGGGCAGAGATGAACTCAGATGGTGATCAAATGGAGCCCAGGTTCACCTACGAAGTTTAATCCCTAGCTCGGAAGAACAGGAAAGTTACCTATGCATATGTAGGGAAGTTTATGTTTAGTGGGGGAGTGGGGGGAGGGGTTTACCAGAAAGTGTCAGCATAATAAAGGGTTCGAGAGAAGAGCTGAAACGGATGATTCAGTGAGAGCTGGGAATTTTCAGGAATTCACTGTTCTCTTTCTCTCTCTCTCTCATACACACACACTCACTGAGTGAGAGTTCAATACAAAGTGTGTGTGCAGCAAAGCCCTGGACCTTAATGGGAGCATTTTTTACACTAAATCTAACTGAGCCCTGTTTGTGTGTTTACTAACTTTAACGACACCGTCTGCAGGGTTCAACGTTAAATTTTCCCCCAATGTGCCCCGTCCAGCAAGTGACTGGAAAGTTTACTGTCCCGTACCAAATTTCTACTGTCCCAAAAAAATTTGGATTTTAAAATATTATTCACATATAAATAAGCACACAAAATCTAATGTGTTTAATTATGGTTATAGTTTATTAATATTAGTAATAATTAATTATTAACAATAATTATTATATTAGCTATTACTATATTAGCTTACATTATATTAGCTATTATTATATTAGCTTACATTAGAATAATATATTATTATATTAGCTTACATTATTTATTTATTTGTTTATTTGACAGGGACAATGCAATCAAACAGTTACAAAAAATCTTGCAGCTGATGTGATGCATAGAGAGTATAGCAACAAATGCTAATTTACAACTCCCGTCCCTGTTTTTTTCATATTATTATATTAGCTTACATTATATTATTATATTAGCTATTTTTATATTAGCTGATATTAGCTTACCTTCTGTTAGCCATGTCGGTACTGTACTGGCTACCAAGTTCCAGTCCATTTTTAATTTGAAGGTCTATATCTCATGTGGATAATCAGTGAAAGG
>JAVSBU010000145.1:1075208-1094914 GCA_033118015.1 Loricariichthys derbyi | reverse complement strand
TGTGTGTGTGTGTGTGTGTGTGTGTGTGTGTGTGTGTGTGTGTGTGTGTGTGTGTGTGTGTGTGTGTAGGTGGACGTGGGGGTGGTACACTTCACTCCTCTGGCTCAGCCACAGATCCAGCAGCCGTTCAAGCTCGTGGAGAAACTGGTCAGGAACGTTTTCCAGTTCCGGAGGAAGCAGTGCCACAAAGGACTGGAGTAAGAACCTCACCCCCTTCCATTCTGCTCTCCTAAAGATTATTCCCTGGGGGTCGGATTAACGACAGCGTTCTTAAGAAACAACTTGCAAATGTCAAATGTATTTATAAAGCATAAAAGGTTAACCAAAGCTGTTCAGGACAAAGAAAGCAGGTTCAGGTGGCACGGTGGTGCAGGAGTTAGAGCTGCCACCTCACAGCTCAGAGATCCCTGGTTTGATCCCGACCCTGGGCTCTATCTGTGAGGAGTTTGTATGTTCTCCCTGTGGGTTTTCTCCAGGTACTCCGGTTTCCTCTCACATTCTAAAGACGTTAGGTAAATTGGTGTTTCCAAAGTGCCCTACGATGGATTGGTGCCTTGTCTAAGGTCATTCCTGCCTTGCACCTTGTGTCGCCAGTTTTTTGGGGGCCACCTAGGTCTGAAACATGCTGTTCAGGTTTGGTTCAGTTTCTTAGGTCCGGCCCATTAGAATAACCCCGCCTCTCATTGGAGTAACTCCACCCACAACTTTATTTATTTGTTATTTAGCAGACACTCTTATCCAGAGAGATTTATAAATGATGCAACCTTACATATGTTTGTGTTTTGCTCAAGGACCCAACAGTGGCAGACTGAACGAAGCAGGATTCGAACCCTGGACCTTCTGTCCCAGAGTTGGATAACTTAACCCATTGGCTACCACAGTCCGGAGAATCTTGATACCTGTGCTAAGATACATCGATACGTCGCTGCTCCCGTCAGCAAAACGGTGAAGGCGTGGCTAAAGCAGGCTGAGCTAAGACCTACTTTGATTCACATATAGAATTGAATACATATGATTCAGTCCCAAGGAGAGTCGATTCCATGATGCGAATCACTGAGAACTTGAAACATGGAGTTGATTCCTTACAGAAACCAAATCTCCTCACAGGGACTCAGCAAATTTAGCAGCATTATCTCTTTAATCTTATTTAACATGATTGTATTTAAACAACAAATTAATTAGGCTTATGATATTATTTAATGATTAAGTGAACGATTCAGACTCACCCCATGAATCTTCAAATCTCTTAAAGCAGCAGGCACTTGTGTTTGGAGTGATGTTTAGAGCGAGGGATAAACCAAATCACGACAAATCATCTTTGTGAAATAAACTGGCCATTTTATTAGGAACACCTTATTAGTACTGGGTTTGGCCACTATCGATATTTGCGATAAGCAGTTGAACCGGTGTACCTAATAAAGTGGATGGTTAGTGTGTTTGAATGAGTCGTTAGCCTCTTTTGGTTTTCCAAACTAAAGAATCGGACCCTGGACTGTGGTACCTTTGGGCTGATTGGTTACGTTTGACCGTAGTGGGGTGTAAATTAGAGGATTTTCTGCACCGTGAGACGTGTTCATTAGTGTATTATGTAAGTGCACCAGCTGTTCTTACTTAGTCTTTGGGCAGCGCCGGTGGCACATCTGGATAGGACACACCGTGCCATTTTCATTCCAGCCTTTATTTATCCTAACTCTTATGATTTTTGGGATTTCTCACTCTCACCCCAATTTCAATTCACTGAACTTTATTGGCCAAAGTATAAACGATACCAACAGGTATTAATAATGAAAAAATGCAATCTCTCTTTCTTACATTTTCTTTTTCATACTTTTTCTTTCTCCCTTTCTTTCGTTGTTTCATTCCCTTTCTCTCTTTGTTTCTCTCACCCTTTCTTTAGCTTATTTTCCTTTGTTTTTTTTCCTTTCATACACTCTTCTCTCGAGCTCTCTTTCACTTCTCTTTATCTCCTATCTCTTTTCTTTTTCTCAGTTTCTCTTTCTCTTGCTCTTTCACTTTTTTCTTTCTCTCATCCTTTTTCCCCCATTTCTCTTTCACCTTTATTTCTTTCTCTCACTTTTTCCTTTCTCCCTTTTTTACTTTATCTCTTTCATTTTTTTTTAATTATTTTTTCTCTCATGCTCTTTCTTTTTTTCATTTCTCTCAATTTTTGGCATTTCTCACTCTCGCCCCAATTTCAATTCACTGAACTTTATTGGCCAAAGTATAAACGATACCAACAGGTATTAATAATGGAAAAAATGCAATCTCTCTTTCTCACATTTTTTCCTTTTCTTTCTCCCTTTCTTTTTCTCACCCTCTCTTTAGCTTTTCTGTTGTCTTTTTCACTCACTCTTTTTATTCTTTTTCTCTCTCACTCTTTTTTCCTTTCTCCCTTTTTCTTTCTCCTTTCATACTCTCTCACTTTTTAGTTTCTCTTTCTTCTTTCTCACTTTCCCTGTTATGCTCTCTCACTTTTACTTTCTTTCTCACACTTTTTCCTTTCTCTCCTTTCATACTCATGCTCTTTTCCTTTCTCTTTCTTTTTCACTTTTCTTACACTCTTTTTTCTCCTTTGTTACTTTCTCTCTCCCTTTGTTTCTCTCTGTTTATCTTTATTTCTCTCTTAATTTTTCTTTTTTTCTCTCTCTCAGGATGTTGTTTCCAGAAGCTCAGCGTCTCAGGCTGACCGATGACTTGCTGCGACGTGCCGACGTGGACGCGACCCTACGACCCATCGACATCACCATTAGTGAATTCAGGTCGCTCGCCGATGCCTACGGGCAGCTGTGCCAGGAACACGAGGCGCTGTTCAGCTACGACTTCAGAGAAGAGCGACGGCGAACTCGCAAGAACCGCAGGGTGGCGGGGTGAGAGAGGTGATGAGGGGCCCCGAACTTTGGTTAAAGAAAAGAACTGTACAGCTCTGTATAAAACATGGAGCTCTGAAAAGATCTGTCCTATGATTAAATAAATAAATCAATAAATAATTCAGTCAGCATTATATCAGACTTCCATTCACACAGTCGAACACTAAAGTACTTCTTGTGTTGGCTGGTTACATAAGGCCTTTATGGACCCAAATCATCTCAGCAGAGCTTAAAGCCGTCCTATTCAAATGTGACACACTAATTACTGACAGCACAAAATGAATCTGTCACTTTCTCTAGGAGGATCATCTGCTGTCTCTCTATCTGACTGAATGCACTGAGGTCACCTCAAAGATTCCTCCATTATTTGGAGCTTTATGCTGCTGCGCCTCTTCAGGAACTCCTGGACCTTGGGTTTGAACCCTGGAGCAGGTGTCTTTCCTCAGGAGTAGATCCTAGTAAAAAGGTATTCATAAAGCATCTTCTAAAATAGCTCTTAAAACAGAAACATCTATTCACACAAATACACACAAAAAATAGATGCAAACTTTAACTTAATTAAAATCAAACACACCTTATTGCTCCCCGTTGTAGATGTTTAATCAGAGACAGAAGCTCATCTGTTGTTGCACAGTTTGTGTTATCAGTGCTCATAAGACTCCGCTTACTAGATGCTGGTGGCTAAAAACTGAATATTAAAATCTCCAGCAGCACTGCTGTGTCTGATTCACTTGTCTAACACAGAATCATTTTTCCTTCTCACTCAATGATCCTGAGTTCATGTGTGAAAATGCCATCAGTAATAGCCTGATAAATCAGACCCATTTTAGTTTCAGAACCGCTGACGAATAGCTCGCAATCAGTCTAACGATAGATTTTAGTGGTTCCAAAAAAAAAAAAAGTATTAAAAAGTATCAAGTTTCAGACCTTTTTTATTCCATTACAGCAGTTTTTTAAATCCTCGCAATCTCAGATCGATATACAATAATACAACTTAAGTTACAGTACAGTTAGTCGTGAAAAAATACTATACATATCTTTCTTCCTTAATAAAAGTAAACGGCGAGGTCCGAGCAGCCCGTCAGGTGAACCGTACTGATTACACCTGATTCTACAAACGGCTGCTTCCGTAATAAAGAAACGGCATTACAGTCTGTGTTAATTCAACAAAAACAATCCCTAGGTTTGGATTCTTATCGGATAGAAACGTATCAATAAATAATAAAACACTTAAAACGGCAACAAAAAGTACAGCTTAAAATAAAAGGAGGCAACGGCGTGCATAACGCACGAATACAGCAAGGCGGAATTAGGAGAACGTTACTCCCTTTGGTGTGAAGTCACCCGTGTGCATTTCTCTTTTTTTATTGCATTAGATCTCGGGCTGGAAAAGGAAAAGTTTGGCAATGGACGTGTGCAGATTACCCCCTCGTCCCAGAAAGGCTTTGTTTTGTCTATTAAAAACTAAATAGAGTAAACAGAGGCCATGATTCTTAGACGTCACTCAGTCCTGATGTGGTGAATTAAAGAGAAACCATAAAACTGCACCTTTAGAGAGACAGACTGGAACTTTAACACAGACTCTGGGCTGTAAATAGAAACTTAAGGCTTCTAAAAATTAAGGTTTGTCCATTTTTGCACTAGCACTGCAAAAATTATGACATTTACTGTTTATTAGCTACGTGACCCAAAGCAAAAGCAACTAGGGCATTGCCTTCCAGCTGGGTCACATGGGCTCGACTGGGCATGCCTGAGGGAGAGGTGGTGACCCGAGTACTACAGCAGGCTCTGAATTCTTCATGAGGACTTAAAACAGAAAGCAAAGTGCCTTGGTTTTTTCCCCTAAATGGCAGGGTCTGGAGCCTAACTGGGATTCCACTGGGAACGGGCACACATTGCAAGCCCCATAGAACTCAAACCCATGCTTTTTCCAGCATTTCATTCTTAAAAGATCCATCATGGGGCCAGAACCGAATTTCGAGCCTCGTATGTAGGTGAGGGGTGAAAATGCACCGCTGCCAGACTGATCCACCAAACCAGGCTCCGTTATCGCACATCTACCTGAAAGCAGTAAGACTTTAAAGCCGCCTGTCCTCGGCTCCTTCGAGGCAACACATGTCCGGGATGGGTTTCGGTCCGGATCAGGTGGCGGCGGCGCTGTTGTCGAAGAAGCAGTCCTCGTTGACCACCGAGGCGAGGCTCTGCACACTGAACTCCCTCCCCAGCAGCGAGTTCAGGTCCACGCTGCAGACCGTCGACTCGGACTGGGCGTGGCCGTGCTGCCTCAGGCTCCGCGATGTCCCCTGGCTGCGCCTGAAGCCGGGCTCGCCTCGCTCCCTGCGCTTTATCGGGCAGTAGTGAGCCCGTTTCAGTGGAGACGGCCTTTCCGGGGAGTCGACCTCTCTCCCTTCGGGTTCAAGGCGCAGCTCGTGGAACCGAGTTTCGATCGAACCAGGGGCGGAGTCGCGCCGAGCGAGGCGTTCGCTGAACCCGTCGTCTTCGTCGCCAAGGATGTCCGACTCCTTCATGCTGCTGTCTCTGAGGGCGGGGTTAGTGGAGGGAGGGGTCTCGGTAAGCGGCGTGGGAGACGGAGCTCGGCCGCTCTCGCTTACGGCGTCTGAATCGACGTGGGGAGGCCTGAGAGAGGAGCTTTTTGCCAGGTCGTCTATGGGTTCCTGGCATAGCTGTAACACTCGTGAGGAACCTGGAAAACACACGTGGTTATGAGAGTGAGAAGGTGACCATCTGGTGCTATCACAGTGAGATTTCTGCAGAGCTATCGCTGTAATGGGAGCAGATGGGTTCTGCTCTGCTCCTGACTGTCTCTTAGTCTCATATGTTAAAACGGTGTCATGAGTTTTACTCCTCACAAATCCACCCTAAGTTGAATTTACTGTAAATCAACAATTTTAATATAATAAATCATATAAATTGTAGCGGAGCCTAAATGAAACACGCCTTTTACATGCATAAACCTACAACTACAGTAGGGCCAAATCATTAAACACACCTGTTTAATAATGAAGTATAATGGAACTCAAACTTAACTGGTTCCAAAAGCCTCTTTAAACCTTCAAGAATCAAATTTCCCATAAGAAGTAAATCGGATTAATCGTCTACTTACCCCAAAATGATTGATTTTTACCCCTATGTTTGTATGTAATTAATGGTTAAAAGCATGAATAAAGTAATACACATGAAATAAAGACATGAAATAAGCTAAAGTGTAACATTATAGCCATTGAGGTGAATGCAGTTCAGGGACGTCTTACTGGTACATTATCGCCACCTGCTGGTGGTTTGATGAGTGTTTTGGTTGATGAGCTTCAAATTTGAGACTTCACTGTGTTAAATATCATACTGAAAGTGAAAGACAAAACCAATTATAGCGTTCACTTCTACTGTCACAACCGGGAAAATGAGACTCAGAATTCATAGTTTCTGCTGAATACGTATTTATGTTTATTAGATACCAGCTGAAATGTCGTAAAACAGCTAGTAGCTGTCATAGAAATATGTAATAGAAACATGCTTCTCTCTCCTGTGCTGCTCAGTGCAGACGTTTAGCTTTAACAGTGAATAGGTAAAAAAACCCTCTGTTGTTCATGGCAAAGATCAGTAATAAAACTCATTCAAAAATGTAAACATTTGTAATCTCCTTGTATTTGATTAAATCCTGTTTCTGTGTACAATTCAGCTCCGTCGCAAACAATAAACGTTTGTTTTTCCATCGTCTTCTCTCCACGCACTGCGACATTTGGCGCCTCTAATCAGTTTGCATATACATGGGGGGGAGGAAAGAAATAAACCGTGTCATGATCACCACACCTAACCCCGTCCCATCTGTGCTGTGAAAACAGTGTTTCGCTTGAGAGCTCTGCACATTACGGAGGAGTCGTTTCTGCATTCTCACTAAAATGATCAAAGACTAATTATAATGCCATTCTTTTAGAGCAGAGAGGTAATTAGCATTAAACCTGCTACATTCATCTTGTTTCCTATTACAGGTGTGACAGAGGCACTTCTGCTTCGTGTCAAGTGCCACAGCCCATGCTCCTGTCCCACGGTGGCAGAGGGCACAGGTGGCAGGTCATTTAGGTCTTTCTCAGGCTCGATCCTTGCACCAGACCCTTCTAGGTCTCTTACATTTATATCATTTAGCAGACGGCCTTAGAGCGACTTACAACTGATACAATCCAAGGAATTGTAGGCTAAGGATCTTGCTCAAGGACCCAACATTGGCAGCTTGGCAGAGGTGAGATTTGAACTCTGAACATTCTGGTCCAGAGTCCAGTGCCTTAACCGGAGAGTCCCAATGAATTTCTCTATTGTTGAGCCCAGAGCGGTGCTGGGCATCTTTTGATTTCCAAGAGAAGTAACCTTGAAATACAGCAAATGTCTTCATTAAATTTTAGCCTTATAGACTTGCTGATGCAGTATAATCACCTTGTGCGGTGGCAATGACAAGATCTACATCTTTGCAGTGCAGGAATAAATGTGTTTGTGTGGGAGAGATTTGGGTCCCTCTGTTATAAGCAATGCTATTTTAAATAAGTAAACTTATCATGCATTTGACGAAAACAGTATTAAAATCACCTAAAACAGGTTTTTGTGATTTTGTAGCCTGAAATGAAAGGGTTAAATAAATCTGACATGGTTCGCGCCGATTCGTTAATAAACGAGCGCAGACTGACCGATCTTGGCGGAGGAAGGTAACGGCGTCCTCATCGAAGCGAACTGAGGTTTACAGGTTTTCTCCGCCGGGTGCTCGTTTCCTCTCATCCCCTTCCTCACGTTCTCTCGCAGGACAGAGCGGATCACCCGAACCGTGTTCACTTTGCACTCTGGCGTGCTGGAGGAAGAGACGCAGCTCGCAGTTAGCACTTTATCAGATAAATTAGCGATTTCGTTTCCAACGGTCCCGGCGTGTTCGTAGCTCACCTGCTGCACAGCTGGAACACGGTCTCCGGTCGGCCCTCCTGCTCCGATTTAGTGTGGATCAGCTCCCAAACGCAGTTGGTTTCTGTGCCCGAAACGAACAGGCAGACGTTATAAACAAATGGGTGATGGTACGAGGCAGCACGTGTGCTGACAGAGCATCTTACCTGCCGTGTTTCCCAGTCTGACCTGCAGTGCCGCCAGAGGGATGAGCCAGCGGAACTTAAACGGGTCCTGATCACTGTGTGAGTGAGCCGAGCGTGGAGCGTTCTGTCAGACACAAAATGAAGCCGAACCAATAAAAAACCCAACAGCCAATTAAATACAACCAGGATCGAGTATCAGTTCAACTTCTCACCATTTTCTTTTTGGCTTGCTTGTTCTCCCTGTAGACCAAGATCACCGCCTTCTTAAACACTGCAGGAAAAAGATCTGTCAGTGGGGTAGCCATGACGACGCCTAGTATATTAAATGCACTCACTGGGCAGAGACACCATTGGGGGAGGGTCAGGTGATCATCCCCCAACGCTGCAACAGCAACCCCTACCCACCCTCGAGACCAACTGGTGTCCCGTCCCAGCCTTCCCTCCATCTGTTTCACTGTCTTTATCACTTCCCCATCACTTTCCTTCACTCCCTCACCCCCTTTCCTCTGCTGTCCTCTTTCTGGCAATCTCCCTACCCCTCTCTAAGTCTTCCTCCTCCCCTCCATCCACAAGTCTCCATATACTCCATCTTTCTCTCTCCCTTCTCTATGTCCATTCCTCCCGCTGTCTGCATCCACAAGTGTCGGTCTCTCTCACTCTCAGCTTTTCTAGTCTCCCTCCTTCCCTGTCTCTCTTCTGTCTTTTTTCTAGTCTCCCTCCTTGGCTCCAACTTCAAGTCTCTATTTCCCTCCCTCTCTGCCTTTCCTTGTCTCCTCTCTAATCGTACGTCTCCCATTTTCTCAGCCTCCCTCCCACCGACCATCCACAAGTCTTCATGTCCCTCCTCCTCCTCCATTTCTCCCTCTTTCTCTCCATCTCCCTGCCCCTCTGTCTCCATCCAGCTCCCTTTCTAATTCGCTCTCTCCGTATCCCTCACATGGGTAGCTGTTGTGTGCTGGGAGACACTCAGAGGGTGGGGAGCTGCCTACAAATAAAACTTTGAAGAGAGGAAAAAAAAGTTTCTAAAATAATCCTAAGCTCTTTAGTACCAACCGCTTCACACAGCCATTAGAAATCTGTCACGAGAGAGAGAGAGAGAGAGCACAGACCCAAACGCTCACCAAATACGGTCAGCTCAGGCTCCTTCTTCATGCGGCCCAGAGAGGTGAACGGGTTGAGCCAGATCACTGAGGAATGCATGAGAAACTCTCCCATGGAAATCTCCGTGACCTGAGAGAGAGACGAGGATGAGGACGTTAGAGCAGAACAGAACAGTGCTATGTGTGAACAGAGGAACCTTTCTGGCACCGTACCTCTTTTTCAGGCCCACACTGTTCAGCCACTAGATGATCGAACACTGTGCCGTAGTCTTCGTAGATCTTCTGCATCTCGTTTATGTGACTGGCCACTTTCTCCATAGCTTTCAAGGCCTCTGTAACAAAGGCCACCAGTGATCATTCACTTTGTTTTTAGGGGTACATTCTTAAATGACAAGCGCTCCTTCCTTAGTGTGGGGGTTACCTGAGAGGTGATAATGCTCCTCACTGTCCGTGTCGGTCAGAGACACGAGCTCGCGCAGGAGCAAAGGATATTTGAGGACTCTCTGCACCGGTTTGATCAGGTAGGACTCCAGAGTAGACGAGTGCTGCTTGTTTGGATTTCTAGCATCCAGGAACTCCTTAAAGGCTCCATCTGTTTTGGCTGAACATAGAGGAGAACTCGTCACATGGCCTGACTCACGATTCGGGTTGTAAAGAGCGTGGCCGAGAGGAGTGCGTTGTTTATTGTCATAGAGCTTGAGGGAAGATATTAAAACTCTACATTTGGGCGCATTTACCCTTCACATGGTAATTAACAAACATGTGCAAAAACACTTCTCTGCCACGTGAGCACCGCTCTCAGCTCAACAGAGGCAGCGTGAGATCATATCATCACAAACTGTGGAAGGGCAGGAGCTCTCGCCGAGTCTCGACCCAGCACCGGCACTGAGTGATGCCAGGCTTTCCCTCTCACGTTAAACGGTCATTTCTGTTTCTCGCTGCAAAACATCACTCCAGTTCTGTAATGGGACAAATTAAAGAGGCGCTGGGGTGCCATTACCCCCCCCGATACGGGCAGGCCTGCTGACTCGTTTGCTACTGGGCAGCGTGCCCAAAACAGAAAACCAGGCCAATGTGCCAAACGTAAATCAAACTGCCTGTTTATAGTTGTTCATACTTTAAGGTTCACAAAATTAGAACCTTGTAATGATTGTAGCATTAAAGAGCTGCTCAGAGGACAAAAGATCAATTAGAGCAGCTATTAAAACTTATAATCTGAAATCTGAAAATGAGCAATCAAAGAATATTCTGCTTTAATGCAGTAAACATTTAGTAATTTAGCAGCAGTTCTAACTCAGCGTTCACAGAAGGAAAGCTGCACAGTTGCTCTCTAAATTAAAAACAATGCAGATAATCTATAAAAGCAGCCCTGAAAGCTATCAGAAAAGCTGCACTGCGGATGTTGAGGACATAAAGAGGACACGTTTGTGTGTGGAAAAAGTCTGCATATTTACAGAGCAGAGACTCCCGCTCCCAGAAAGGAGAACGAATTTAATCCTGGAAAACACAAACAGTTGCATGAGGAGGAGGACGGAAGTTTCATCGCTGCCTGAGGAACTCCACGTAATTAACGATCGCTGCAACACTTCTGCTTTTGACGCAACCCGAGCGCAACGAGCTCCTGAGTGTAGGAGGTGGTGTCTTACCTCTCTCCAGAACCTTCTGGACCTTGATGTGGTTGGCGCAGAAGCCGCTGTAGAGTTTAAAGTGATCGGCGTAGTACAAAAACGACCCGCCCAGTGAAAATAACAGCTTCTGGAAGAACGAGGAGAGAATAACGACGGCTTCATCAGGGGATTAAAACGAAGATGAAAATGTAAGCCAATTGTGATTCATTCTTATTCCACGTCCAGCTTAGATATCGAGGTACAAAAACCATGCACTTGTATTAGCATAGACAGACCCAAGATAAAATATTACTCCAGTAAATGTAGTCCTTCTTTTAGACTGCCACTTGAGTGAAAATATGAGCCTTCAAATGTACTTGAGTATCAAAAGTAAAATGACCATATATTTACTTCGGTACGTCGTCTCTCTTACCTTGAACTGCACAGGAGTCTCCAGTGTGTTAAAGTCCGGAGATGAATTTATTCTCTCCTCCAGTGTTTGCAGAAAAACCTTTTGGAAGTCCAACATCTCAGGCAGACTACCAAACAAACTCTCCATCTGCAAAGAGACCATTAAATGTAAAAGCTGATTTTCCAAAACGCTGGGCTGTCCTTTAATTATAGTTACAGGGACAGAAATGAGTGAAATGCACAAATCCACTGAAGGAATGTCTAAAGGAAGACGGGACGTTGACCGTTTCCCTAGCCTTGAATAAAGACCTGACACCGTTTCCGAGGTTTACAGTCGCCTGCACCCTGTAAGCTTTGGGACAGCTCCATACGTCGATCCTAAACTAATAATAACTAACAATTTAAAGAGTTTATAAGCATTTAAGCATGCTTTCACCAATTTGTTAGGTTATAACGAGGCACAGAAGTTCTAGTACCTAGCGATTATGTCAGAAACGTCACAAAACTTAAGGAATAATGAGCAGCTGGTGTTTAAATAATATCTGTAACTGTGTCTCAAGTTGGATTCTGCTGAAGAATCAGCCCGTGACTCTCAGATCTTATTGGTTGCCACTTTGTTACCATTACCCTAAGTGCTGAGTTAACTTATTCTGTGCGAGGTCGCGTCCTCGCGCGCTAACGGCTCTTTAATGCGGCTCTCTCCCTTGTTACGTATTGAGTGATCTTTCCTCAAACACTGAACGAAGTCCAATCCATTCCTGAGAGCAGCATGTGGGAACTAGATGCTGGTTATTAGAACCAGTCACAGAACCCTGGGTTCAGGTCAAACTGAGATGCTCGAAGGTGATTTGATATTTCTGCTAATGAAAAGCTGTGTGATTTTCAAATTAAGCATCTAGTATCAGAGCTCTTGCCGTACTCGTGCTTTACCTCATCCTGTGTGAGAAACTTCTCCTTCTGCAGGGGCTTCAGGTAGATCTCAAACAGGCAGCTCAGGTCCTAACGGCAGAAACAAATCAATTAGATAGCAGTTTACAGAGACAATGACCCGAGCCACGGACTTTCAACTCCATTTACATCCTGAGTACCTGATTTACTGACTTGATCATGGACTCTAATGCTAGAGACTCAAAACACGAATGGCAACCGAATTCCAGTTCAGACTTGAGACTGGAGTGAAAGTCAGAGTCCATGATTTAATCAGTAAATCCGGTCCTCACACCTGGGTGCTGCTGCCCTAGACTCAAGCCTCAACTGGGACCAACGCATGCAATCTTGACTTGAGCCTTACCTGCTACTGGTGTGGGCGCCCTGGACTCAAGCTCTAACAGACATTGGTGCAGGTGTCCTGGATTCAAACCTTAATCCTGAACTGGGACTGGCACTGGAAAAAGACTCCCTGGACTTGAGTCTGAACCAGGACGCACCCTAGACTCGAGCCTGCACAGAGAGTGGCATGAGTGCCCTAGACTCGAGCCTGGACTGGGACTGGTATGAGTGCTCTAAACTCAACCCTGGACTGGGACTTGCGAGAGTGCCCTAGAGTTGAGCCTTAGCCTGGACTGGGACTGGCGTGAGTGCCCTAGAATTGAGCCTTAGCCTGGACAGGGACTGGCGAGTGCCCTAGACTTGAGCCTGGACTGAAACAGGCGTGAGTGCTCTAGACTCGAGTCTGGACTGGGACTGGCGTTGAGTGCCCTTGAGTCGAGCCTGAGTCTGGACTGGGACTGGCGTGAGTGCCCATGAGTTGAACCCGAGTCTGGACTGGGACTGGCCTGAGTGCCCATGAGTCCAGCCTGAGTCTAGACTGGGACTGGCCTGAGTGCTCTAGAGTCGAGCCTGACCCTGGACTGGGACTGGCATGAGTGCCCTAGACTCAAGCCTGGACTGGGACTGATGTAAGTACCCTAGAGTCGAGCATGAACTGGAACTGGCATGATTGCCCTAGACGCAAGCCTACACAGACAGTAGTACGAGTCCTCTCGACTCGAGCCAGCAGAGAGTGGCCTGATTGCTCTAGACCCGAGCCTGGACTGGGCCTGACATGAGTACCCTGGGCTCAAGCCTCAACCAAAACTGACACAGCTCCCTGGATTCAAGCTGCGAGTGGCGCAGACACCCTGGGCTCAAGCCTTCAATGGACTTGGCAAGATTGCTAGAAACTTGAGCCTTATAAGTAGCATCAGAGCCTAAGACTTGAGCCTTAACTGGGACTGGCACGAGCACTCGAGCCTCAACTCGGAATTGATTTTTTTGGGACTCGTACAGCATAGACTCCAACCTGCTTCTGACCCAACGAGCCTAAACTCCAGCTCTAATTAGTATTGCAAGCCTAAGTCTTGAGCCTCAATTCAGATTTGCATGCCAAATTCCAACTCAGAGGCCAGATATTCTATCTTTGAGTCAACACTCGCATGAAGGGACTAACATCTCTGCCAGTTTCTAGCAAATCGGTTTGACATTGACAAGGATATGCACCACTGCTGCCTTGCATCCCCTACTTTTCTTCCTCATTTGCTCCAGTCAGAAGGTACAGCAGCTAAAACCACACTCAGCATCATAACAGTGGGTTAAGAACATCGGCAGCCTGTCAGGTCATTAACCTGGGAATTCTCATTAGGCTGATTGATTGCAGGACAGCAGCGCCAATGCAGCAGCACATCATAAACAAATGCATCTCGGTTCAGAGCTGGATGCTGGCAGAGCAAATCAGGACCAGAATCAGCTGGAAAAATGACTCGCTCTTCGATTTATGGCAGCCAACGAGATTTTAATTATCTATCTGTCCTGGCAAATTAATTATGCATCAATCCACTAATTAAGGTACCACCTTGGCTGGGCAGAATATTTAGACCCTATTTTATGCTATGTTCACAAAAACGCCCAGCAGAACCACACCACCTCGAACAGCACTGTAGCTCAATGTGAGCTTTTACCTTCACATAAGATTTCTCCGTGTCCACCAATTCCTGGATGACTTTGCGCAGTCTTTCGGTAGCGGACATGTGCCGGGGACAGGGCCTAAGCAAGGTGCTGTCTGTGTCCTTGTGAGCCTCCATAAGTCCCCCAGAGGTCTCCTGGAAGGAGTGGTAGAGGGCGCACACCGTCTCCACACTCTGTAACACACAGGAATGAGAGTGAGCTCGTTATACCAGACAATGGATAACGGAAAATATTAGATCAAGCCAGATGATGCAGAAACATAACCAGACTTAAAAAAGTCCCTTAGTAATTTTCCATAACCATGGATTCTAGGTCTTGGATTAACTCCTAAAAATGATCTTAATCCTCAACATCTGCTGGTTTAATAAAACAGCTGGCAGTCTGGTAAACGACTGCCGCTAACGTCACCAAAGGACTAAACTCCCTGCTGTCCATCCTCTATCTTCAGCAATGGCAGGGAGGTGATCCTAGTCCCTCCCTCAGGCAAAGCCAGTAGTGTCTGTGTAGCACCCAGCCATCTGAGGCACCGCCAAGACTCAAACACAGGTCTCTTTTTTTTTTTTTTTTTTTACACTAAGGCAATTTAGAGAGACAAATTAACCCAATGCCTCTGTAATATGGGAGGAAACCTGAGATCTTCGAGTAAATCCCAGTACACATGGAGACATGGTCAGGATTGAACTGGGACTCTAGCTGCATCTCAACATTGAGCCTCCCTCCAAGCAATGGACGTCATTTTTATTATTTAAAACATATTTATAAATCTGTTCTGTGAGATTTGTAAGAGTGGAATGATGTAACATGTATGTGTAATTACCATTTTCTGTACAAATCAACAGCCTTTAAATGCAGAATGATACAAATAACATGCACAGGCTGTACTTCAGCACCTTTGTTACCCAAATTACCATCAATTTCCCCTCCAATTCAAAACAACAATGTTGAAAGACCTCTTCCTTTATTACAAGTGACTTTGCACATCCACATTCACCTGCTTTCTTTTAGTAGAGTGAGAAAATTTATCTGAACAGAAACTGGCACCATTAGCTCGATTCAGAAGCTGGACAAGACCAGCAGGGAGCACAATTATATTTGGTGAGACATTTCTGTCTCGCCATTTGATCTGCGTTCATAAGCATGGGTCAAAGTAGGGCAGGACGAACTGCTAAAGCGTCTCAGCACCCGAAAATAAACAAGCTTTCACATGATAAATGGCAAAAGCCACCAACATCTTCATGGCTACATCTTGTATTTACACATCGCAGAGTAAAGATCTGTTGTGAAAAGCACTTCATACGATAGCACTGGTAACGGTCATTTTAATGAGACAAATATTCATGGAGTTTATCAGTTTGTCCTCTTAGTCCCTGTTCTTCACAATACTGTATTTGCTTTACTCCTATTACTTTACTTTTTAATTAGATACATATATAGTACCGTCTATGCTGTTCAATGAAGTTTAGTCCCATTGAGTCTTTGTTCTCCACGGTTTTTCCTTGCCACTGCCACTCTCTGCTTGCTCAATTGTGGTTAAAGATGTAGATATTTGTGACCGTGCCCCTACACACCTTACTGGTGCTGTTTTATCATAGATAGGCTTTCGTTTACAGGCCTTTCTCAATTGCATGCAGTTTCACCACCTTCCAATTTCCCTGCCACTGCGGGGAAATTGAGCAGAGCCACAGTTCAACCCACAATTACTTAAGACTGTAAGGTTGTGACATAAATGTAAAATAGAAAGTACAAGAGATAACAGACAGTCATTTAAATGCTTTTTCTATGAATAAAATAACATTCAAGCTCAAATTTACATTATTGTTTGTGTCGAGTCTTTCAGGTTTTCCTGAAGTAGTTACACTAATCTGGCCAGCAGATGTCGCCAAAGTGCGGGGTTTTAAAAGCTACGATCATTTTCACAGCGACTGGATTAAATGACTGAAAGCTTCAGATAGCAAAGTGTGTAAATAGGCATTAAAGAGCCAAAAGAGGAAGTTTATTTCTTTTCACAAATACATTGGGATTAATTTTCAAAACTTGAGCAAAGCAATAAATTTTGATGATGAATCATAACTGTAATTATAAGAATTTAAACTAATGTATTACTTATTCTTATTGGAATTAGATGACTGCTTTCTGGTGTAAACATGTTGAAACATTTTAAAAATCAGTACTTGCTCTTGATAATGTGCACGGTTTGTAAATAACCATGAAAACATCCCACCTAATAATTCCACAACAAAAAGAACAAGGTGTTATAATGGCGACTCTGCAGCTGTTCAGGGTTCAGATGAGATGGCACAGGAAGGTCTGAGAGCTTTTGCTGTCTTTCCACACTTCAGACCCGATAAAACAGTGCACAGTGATCGAAAAACAATTCTGATCCATACATCTCACTACAGTCGTATGTCTATATATATATATATATTTGACGGACGAAAACAGAGAGCAAGCAACATTAGAGTTTCTACTGCAATATTTTATTCTTAGGTAAAAATGCAAATCCATCAGAAGTGAGAAAACCTCTAAAGGAGCAAATGTGAATTCTTAAAACATCTAAAAACTGAGGCGGACATCAATATTTCATATCTGAACAAAATTATTTATAACACTTGAAATGACCAAGCTCGGTGGCTCTGAAGTGCTATTTTAGTGTAACTTTCATAATGTAGAAAGAATGAGTCAGTGACAAGCCAAAAGTGCAGCACTATAAGTACAGTTTAAAAGCATTTTAACATAATTCATACCCCATTTACACACTCAGCAGCCACTTTATTAGGTACACCTGTTCAAATACTCTCTCACAGCTAATCGTCGAAACAAACGGCATTTAAGCACGTAGAACTGAATGGGATTTTCACGTACAGCGCCATCTGTAGGGTTTACAGAGAATGGCCCAAAAAAGGGAAACTATCCAGACTTGTACCAGACTGGTTTGAGCTGACCAGCCATTACAACTGAGGTATGCAGAAGAAAATCTGTGAACAAACACCATGTTAACCCTTGAAGCAGATACGCTACAGCAGCAGAAAATCACACCAGCTAAAACAGCCAATCGAGTTTCCAGCACCTTGTCCATGAATTATGCCATGAATAATTGAAGGCAAAAGGGGGTCCAACACTGCATTCACAAACATTTACTACCATCAAAATGCGTCAAAACACATCCCGTTTTCCCAAAAAACCTACGTATTTAATATTTTTAGTACATCACGCTGCTTTGCTACATGAGCTGATCCTGAAATGGCTAACATGAGGTTCGGTCCACACACATTGCAGTGTCAGCCCATTTTCACCAAAGCTAGAATATCAATATGGGCATGGCTATCCGTTACAGCGACAGCCCAAAATAAATGCTGGTCGCTTCTCCTCTATCATGTTCACTGACTGTGTCCTTTCCTTTTACGGTACAGAACACAATGACACCCAGGAGCTACGTCTGGCTACAAGCCAATGATTAGAAAAATCTCCTTGGACTGCGGAGGGCACGCGAAGCAGGATCATTAGATTAGAATATCGGCATGTCTGTCATCGTGCGGTTCATCAGCCGGATCGTCTCTGTACATTGGCATGAACCGCCATTCACCTTGTGTGTAATCGGTGTCCTCGCACAATCAATAAAGGGTAAGGGGAAGAACTACACAGCACAGCTTGGGAGCTCATCTATATGTGCAACGAGCAAAAAGTGAAAATGTGGTGCAGGAGGAAGCGGCAGGGAAGGAGGGGCTGAGTTTATGAGTCAGTGCCATTGCAGTGGAAGTAGGAGGGATTTCTGCTGCACTGTTCGCTAATTACAGCGCAATCACTGAAGAGACTGTACAGAAGTGGATTAAAGGAACAGTCCGGAGGTTTTTCATTTATAATAAGAGGTCTGTTCTCAGTTCTGTTCATGTAAGGTTAAAATATGCGCCCACATACCATGAAATCAGCAGTTAGCCTAGAACAAAGCTCTTAAGAACGGGGATTTACAGAGATGTCTGGCTTCAACTTTTAAAAGCTCTGTACAGTCATGGTTTATCAGAGCAGAAGTTTCTGGTTGTCTGTCAGGAGGCAGGAATTAAACACAAAAAAAATACAGGATGAAAAGGTCACCGGACTGCCCTCAGGCATTACTAATCACAACTTTTCTCCCTAATTTAATGCCAGCTCCTCATCAACATTCCCTGGAGCGTACCAACCCCTCAGCCAGAGGACACCGTATGATTTGCTGCACCCACCCATCTTCACTGGCGACTCTGCTTTTGCAGCCTGAGGGAGCTGCACCCCCATCAAATACAGCTAATTATGTCTGTGCAGCACCTGGCCAGTTCAGAGGCACCTCACAGCCCATATTGACCAGTTTAGACCAGAGATAAACGCTGCCAAAATGTCGACTAATTATCAGTATCAACACAATGCGAAGAAAACTAACTGAAGGCTTCATTTATAAATAATTTAGGATGACAGTTAGTGCAGTCGCCTCACAGCTTCAGAGAGCCCCATCTTGGCCTATGTGGAGTTTGCATGTTCTCCTCATGTCGGTGTATGTTTTCCCTGGGTTTCTCCCCCATTCCAAATACATACATTAGATTTACTGGTCCGGTATGAATATGTCTGACTAAAATAAATGGAAACCTTTGGCTAAGTGACAAAGGTGTTTAATAGAACCGCTGAAATACTCAGAGCTGGCAATCCATTTTATTATATAAAACTAAAAACACGGCTGCATGCTTTAGATAGAAGTTGAAAAGCGATGGAGGATTTCCCTTATGAGCTGATCTGCAAAGCTCAGGCAAAAGAAATGGGCTGAGAGAGAGAGAGAGAGAGAGAGAGAGAGAGACAGAGAGAGAGAGAGACAGAGACAGAGACAGAGAGAGAGAGAGAGAGAGAGAGAGGAGAGAGAGAATGGATTCGGTATCAAGGAGAAGCTGTACATCAAATGCAGAGAGAAGACAGGACCACCCACAACACTACAGATCCCAGAGGCTCATTATCACTCATTAATTAAAGCGAGATTAGAAGCAGTCACAAACACTGACTCTACAGCTCTTAACTACGGCTCCAGAAATATTAGCACCCAGGATAAAGAATACTAAAACAGGCAACTGGCAAAATCTCACACAAAACTCAAAAGAAATGAAAGCCAATTAATTTATTTTATAGTAAACTGAATAATAGCTATTAAAATCAATCTTCCTTTGCTAACAGCACTGAGTATTATGCTACAAAGCTTGCAAGCCAAGACGATGCAGAACCTCCAGACCCCAGGAGACCTTGTGGACTTTTCACATCACCTATGAATTTCTACTGAGGCTTGGGTCACTGGACTTGGACCGTCATACCAAACTCCATGTACTGCTGGAAGATTCAATCGTGACCCAATTACTGCTAACAAAATTCACGCATGAGGAAAAAACTCATTATTACAGATCCTTAGTAATGTTTCTGAAGATTTGGAGAAATCTGCATTGTTTTCTTATCGGACAACAGAACCCAGTTCAGGTTGAAGCACCATTAGATTTGTTGTTTTAGTCATGGTATAATGACCATATACTCTGGTCAAAACATGGTCCCACCTGTGGGGGCGGAGCTATGATTTGGGGTTCTGCTGCAGTTCTAGGTCAGGTCTCGGTTCAGTAAAATTATGAGTCCAAAGAATGAGATCAGCTGATACCTGAATATACTGAACCACCAGGTTATTCCATCAATGGATTTTTT
>JAVSBU010000145.1:1065026-1075108 GCA_033118015.1 Loricariichthys derbyi | reverse complement strand
TTTTTATCATTACATTATGGAAAATAATGCACTTTATCACAATATGCTAATTTTTTGAGAAGGACCAGTATATGCACTGATGAACACCCCGACCTGATAACAGCTACATATACTCCAGAACAGGTTGTTTTTTTTTTACTGTTAATAAGTCAGTAACCACGCTAACAAACCCAGAAGTGCGCTAATGGCCGCGTGCACTAAATACAACAGGGCTTCTACAGAGTCCAGGCTGCTGGTGATGTGATTTTCCTCTCACAATACCATCTAAGCATTGGTTAAACCCCACAGACTACCTGAGTATTGTTTCTGACTGTGTGCATCCCTTTATGAGCACAGTGTACCTAATAAAGTGGCCAGGGAGTTCACAAAACCCTGAGAGATTTGTTTTAAAATAAGTTACAGATTACTTCTTTCGACGGCATTTCATCCTCTCATACATGGTGAATAATTTGAAAATTCCTAAAATTACAGCCTGTGAACTGTAGCTGCCTGTGGTTCCCGTGGTGGAAACGCGTTTCCTGAAAAGGTCCCCACTTTGGACACGCTCCAGCTGTAACACTCCATCTAACTTCCCTGGATGGCTGAAGGAGAACGGCGTATCTGTATTTAATCTTGCATGTAATGTGGTATTCCACGACTCGGAGGAAAGAATTTTAAAACCCATGGGCCAGAGCGAGGCCTGGCATGAGTCACATGGCCCCAGAATCCTTGGCTGACTAAGCAGGAGAGCGTTATCAAACCCAAGCAGCCTGGGTGCATGAGAATGAGCTGTGGCTTCCAGGAGGAGTGTCGAAAATCCACTCGAAGCCCAGCTACTTATTTCTGGGCTGGAGTGTGAGCAGAGCTTTACACGACAGCCAGCAGGAGGCTCGTTCCCCACGGGCGGCGCAGGTTTAGTCGTGCCGCAGATCGGACGTATTCAGGAATGGAACAAAATGAGATCAGGTCGTTCCGCTGTCTAGACTAAAGCATTTTTCTACATAGCGAGCAAGATGGAGGTAGAAAAAGCAGCGATTGTGCTCTTAAGTCAGACTGATTAAAACAGCTTTCAGTACAAAGGGTGTGTTTTAAAGTTTTCTACATTTCCCCCATTTATGTCTTAACAGTACAAAAGTCTTAGGTCACCATTAGATACACCATCATTTATCTAACCTAATAAAAACCCAAACATACAACTGGCCAAATTGGGCCACTCCTGGAAGTCAATTGAAGGCCTGCTTTTATCAAGGCTATAATCACCATATATAAAAGTGCTGTTAACAATTAGACCCAAACATTTCAAACTTTGATTTGTTTCTCCATAACACTCTTTTCCACAGATCTTAGCCTTTACATTACCTACAGTACTGGTCAAAAGTTTGTACATGACCTCATTCAATGCTCTTTTTAATTACATTGTAAATTAATACTGAAGTCATCCAGTCTATGAAGGAACACATAACACATAGATAAAGAAGACATAATCACAAGATCTCGTCTTCATTCATTTATTACTTTATTACAAATAAGCAGCTCTTCAGTACATTTATTATCTTTGCTAATTTATTAGAATTTTTTACAAAGTAATATTTAAGCCTGTCCTGAAGTCTTAATCTCTCCCATACAGTGACGAATACGGCTTATAAACTTAAAAACAGTATCTGCTTGGTATTGGTCGATAAGCACATTATATATTGAGATACATTGTATTCTGATTGCATTTGTAATTCACTAAGTACTTCTTCATTTCATGTTCACATAGTTCTACCCCAAAAAACAATAAATCGACAAAATCGTACGGACGAGCTGGTTCTCTATGAACTAAAAACCACATTCACTAGTTCGTATTAAACAGTTAGGATGTTAAATTAACCTAGGCTGCAGGTTTAATGCAGTGGGCAGCGTTTAATTATGAAGGTTTAGCTTTGATCCTAAATGTATATATAAATGTTTCTTTTATTCCCAGGTTTAAAAGCAGACAATTTAGTCTTTTATGTAAAAGCTTTATTCTCCTAGTGATACCTTTGTGGTATAATAATGATAAAACATGTGCTAATCAGGAGTTAAGTTTTCAGCTGGAGGTGCTGGGCGGAGTCAACAAATAGCTACTTAATCATCGTCAATAAAAAACCAGGCCTGACTATTTTTCTGCCATTCACATGATTCATCAGTATTGAGCCACTTTTAGCGACAGTGTGACCATCACACCAGTGCAAAAAGTGACCGCTGTCCTTTTCACTCTTTAGACCCACCTGAAACAGGTAGACGTCGCCGTAGGCGTTGCTGAGGCAGAACACGTTCTCTTTCTTTGGGTGCTCTGGAACAGCCTGAACGATTCCATCCTCAGCCAGCAGGGCGTAGCTCGGTAAAGTCTCTTGTTCTGGAGACCCTTTTCCATACGTCTCGTAGAACAGGAGCGTGCAGCCTGAAGAGAGGAAGGTTGCAACGGTTCGAGACATAGTTTGAATATTATTAATACGAAAGGCTTTGCAAAATGTAAGCAAACCCTAAAGCCGCCAAATCACTCAGTCAAAGGCAGAATTAAACCCAAATGTTACCACCTTAGTCAGTGCGGACATTAAACCACATTCATCATTTACTTATAAAAGGTTTAAATGGGAAGAAAATGGACGATCAAAAGTCTGGCACCATTTTGAGGTAAAAGGCTAAAATGTGGTCAATCTGTTATAAAGGAGCTTCAGCAGTGAACAAACCTCAACATGGTTTAATGTCCTAAAAAAACCAAAATTGTCTGTTATTACTGGTAATAAACAATCTGGACCCTTGAAATGACAAACCTGTGACCCAAAAGCAAAGCAATCATTTTTACTTTTAAGATTTTTCCCCCCATTTAAATTTGTTATAAGTAAAAATTATTACTTTCCCCAGAGAGGTTTGGTGTTCCTGGGTCATTGCTTTAGCACATTACATTAGCCACATTAATCTAATTAATTTATTAATCTCAATTGAAAGGGGAAAAGCAAAATGTAAAACAATTATATTTGAGGTTGAAATACAAGAGACTTTTCATACCTAAACATTCAGCAAATTTTTTGCAGTTTTGAAATTGATAAGCAGAATCGGGATCAGAATCGATAAAATCTAAACGATACCCAGGCCTGGTTCTGCACTTAACTTGTTATTCCACACCTACCTTTAAGAGTCACCCAGTACTGCTTCCACTTGCGCCGAGCCACCAGTTCCAGCTTTCTGTCTTTGTGCACGGTGAGCAAGGGTTTAAAGGTTAACCATCCGGCTCTCCTCACCACGCCCTGCTCTTTCTCGAACAACAAATCCAGCTGCTCGAGCGAGCCGAGCGTCTCCTGACTGCTGCTCTCTGTCTCCTCCGCAGAGTTCTCCCCCGGCTCCTCGGCGCTTCCCGCCGCCGTTTGGCTGGCCTCCAGCTCCCTCATGAAGTTGTCGTAGATGTTCTGCCTCAGAGCGTCCGTGCCTAGGTGGAGGGCACCGACAGAACCGCTGCAGGGGGGCAGGATCTGAGACTGCGATCGGGCCCGAGACTGGCCCTTGGGGTACCCCCGTAGGCTGGAGACCTGAGAGGGAGAGCTGGTGTCAGCGGTTAGGCCATCGACGCCACTGTCGAAACAATCAATAGGTTCTTTATATCTCGGCTCCTAGAGGAGAGAGTACGGAGTAATATCGTAAGGTTTTTACAATGGAATGCAATCAGTGATCTAGAACTGAATCTATATCAAGGCTAAACGCCAGCTATGCATCAGATTCCAATTTAACTTCCTTGCAGTGAGAATGTGATTGACCACAAATCCAGTTTGGTTGGTATGGTTTCCTTTAGTTCTATAACATGCCCTTTAATGACCAGCAAGAGAACAGCAGTAGCTACAAATGGACAACAAATATAACAAGTCTTATTTTTGCTACAGTACGCTTTCATCCTCTTCCTGCAGAGTTCCAAACTCATGACTCAGGTTCTGACCTGGTTGTGGGCAGATTTTATGCATGTTGAAGGGCACTGTTAGATATTCTCTCCCTTTCCCCTTTTCTTATTCTGACATTTGAACCCTAGACTAACAAAATAACCTCCCTCAAACACGGCCAACTGTCTCTCAGAAGTGCCGAGTCTGGTTGGGGCACCTCAAAGACTTGAACGTGCTATAGCAGATTTGATCGTTGCAGCACCTGAGGTCTTAATCTTAGGTTAAAAACCAGTGAGGACAGAACATTTGTGAAAGCTTTGCTTTTCTGTGTTTATTTACCACAGTTGCCGTAGACAGTAAAATGATGTTGTGTATAAACAATATACTGAGCAATCTAAAAAGGAGGTAAGCTTTTAATTTCACTTCAGGGTTGTATGATTAACCATGAAATCATGCTTTATTTTATGTTTAATTGTGGGATGAGCCGGCAGTAGATAAGGTAAAACAGCATGAAACTGTGTACCGACAGTCAAAGATTAAAAAGCAGCACAATCCGAAAGCGCGAGCTTAATCAAAGAGCATCACTCAGTTATGATGAAAGAGTGACCATAAGGAAACTTCACCACGCTCTTTATAGATATACGGAAGCAAGGAGATGAAGGTTAATCTTCAAAATCTGCAGTCCTGACTAGAAATCAATCAGTCTGGTATCACCGATACTTGTTTATGTGCACACTTCACATGTGACATTAGATCACCATTAACATCTTTCAAGAAGGAAAACATTAAACTTTTAAAATCTAAGCAGCTTTGGTGACTTGGCAGTAAGAGCCACCTGCTGAAAACATGAGTTTAAATCCAATCCTGCACCCAATCCATTCCCAGTTTGGCTTCATCCCTTCAGCAGGGCTAAAACAGGATAATAAGCAGCTTCTTTGCTTTAACCTAAAAGCGTAAAACCATCGCACATCAAATTAAGCTAGTGTTTTAATGTGAATTCTTAAATGACACAAAAATATACAGTACTGTGCAAAAGCTGTTAGATTAAATGTACCATTGTTTTAGCAACGGTATAATGTAGTGATGCATGATATATCGGCACCTAAAATATTTGCCAGTTTACGGACCTTTTCCATCATCATAGGTCTGATATGACAATTTTAGCCGATATACAACTGATACGTATTATATATGAATATTTTTTTGTTTGCTTTTGCCTGTTATTCATCAAGCTAAATTTATTTATAATTACACATGCATTTATACTCTAAGATTTCTAAGACACTTAATTGTCTTAAAAAGACAGTACCAATTTTTCTGCGTGTGAATTATAGCTTATGCTTATAATAATCATCATATGCTGCCACATGAACTCCAGATTTTAACAGCAGCTCATATACGGATTACAACATCAATTTCTTATAAATACAGAACAGTTTAAGTTATCGGTTTTGGCCACAACAACATGCTAATAATCAGATATTGTATCGGCCCAAGAAATTCAATACCGGTCCTTCCCTAGTATAGGGACCATATATAACTAGAGAGGTGCATTTCCTGCAGAAAATGCGAGTGTGATTGCCACAATGCAAGTGCTGGGTCAGGGTGCATCCTGGTACATGCATGCCGATTTTCATGGTTCTAGCTCAAAAACTGTCAGAGTTACGGCCGTCTGAATCTGGCCATAATGTTAGGGTCAATGGGAACCATTTCTCGCGTTTTCGCATATCGTGCGTGAATGCGACTTTAGATTCGTTAGCTGTGGACAAGCAACCGTCTCCCAAGAATTCTGCACGTTTTGGTGTTTGTCCTGTGTCGATATTTCGAAAACTCTGGGGCGAGCATTGACAGAGTGTGCTCAATGCTTTTCCTATAAGCGAATATTGTGGGCGTGGTCAAAAGTGACCGGCGTGCCCGATCACGCTATGATTTCAAGTGCCAGGTCAGGGTGCTCTTCGGTCCATGCATGCTGATTTTCGTTTTCCTACCTCAAAAACTGACGGAGATATGGTCATCTGAATTTGGCCGTAATGTTAAGTCAATGGGAAATTTTTCTCGCGTTTTCGCACATGAATGCGACGTTAGATTTCTTAGCAACCGTCTCCGTAGAATTCTGCACGTTTAGGCGTTTGTCCCGTGTCGATATCTCAAAAACTGTGGGGCAAATTAAGCGTCAAAAAACGGACAAATTACATTGTGCTCAATGGCTTTCCTATGGCCGGAAATTGTGAGCGTTGTAAAAAGTGGCCGGAGTGCCCTATCATGCCACGACTTCAAATGTCGGGTCAAGGTGCCCCACGGTCCATGCATGCCGAATTTGATGGTTCTATCTCAAAAATTGTCAGAGTTACGGCCGTCCGAATTTGGCCATAATGTTAAGTCAATGGGAAAATTTTCTCACGTTTTTGCATGTAGCATGCGAATGCAATGTGCGATTTCTCGTCTGTATATAAGCAACCGTCTCCCGAGAATTCTGCACATTTCGGTGTTTCTCCCTTGTCGATATCTCGAAAACTGTGGATGAAATTACATGTCAAAAAAACAGCTGAATAATAAGAGGATAGATGATCTTCGGATACCAATAGTGTGATTGCCATAGGCAATGCTCAATGTCTTTATTAAAATAAGCAAAAAACACGAAGTGAAGTACTAAAAACATCTTTAGATTACAATGGTAAGTATTTAGTGTGCGCGCTCCTTACACTTGAGCAATAGCAGAATCTGGCACCTTCATCGGGAGGCCAAATTGACCCATCTACAGTCTGAATAAGCTTAGTCAGGGCTTTCAAATTATGTCGGTGCCAGGCGCATTTTCCACCTACTTCACTACTCTGCACCGTCTACTTTTTAATTTTCCTACAACAAATTTTTTGAGCCGTCCGCCTTCTCCATTTCCAGCGCCATGTGGACACACGTGGCGATATTTACATTCTTTCAATCTGAGCCATTTGATTGGTTCACGACTGCCATGTGACTATTCATATTGTCTGCTGCCGTCATGGCTTCACATAAGAGAAATAAGAGAAAGCAGCCGTCACAAGTGGCCACCAGGCATGGGGACCAGATGATTGGGCTTAAGAAATGGTTCAAGCCCAAGTCCGAGGTTGAAAGTAAGTAATCTAGGTATACATGAACAATGTCAAGAATAGAATTCTAATGATCTAATGATTCCGGCCTCATGGAATGCGACCGTCTGCATGATTTGATGATGAATTTCAGAGCCAACCGTGCTGAGTGTTCGTTCAGGGGAAAGTTTGACGATAAAATACACCATATCAAAGCATGAAATTGATCGTTAACAAGTGATTTATAATCGTACAATGTACTACTTTGTTTAAAAAGGCATGTCTGGACAATACCAAGCAGTTTCAGGCTATTTTTGTCAGTCAATTGGTCGTCTTTGTCAAAGTAGCGTAATTCATATATTTCCCTCCAATGCCTCAATAGAAATGTAATTTTTAACTTTTTTTAATGTAATTAATAACTTTTTACTTCTTTTTAGTTTTTTTAGTAATAAATGTGATAAGAGCATAATTGACTGCATTTGTTTTCCATTTTTCTTCATCTTTAAAAAAATTTGAACCGACAATTACAATTTATATGTGCTTGTCAGTTCAGATGAGGTCATGACCTGGAATAGGGAGTGTGGGCAGGGGTGATGCCCATGGAGGACAGCAAAGGTCTCAGTCATAAGCTGCCTGCTACTTTGGCATGCCCCCCTGCTACTCCAAAATAATTTGAAAGCCCTGGTCAGGAATGGTCTTTTTGGAGGGGTAGCAGCCAAGTTTTTATTTTTTTATTTTTTTTTTTTAAATATATATAAAAAGGACAGATTGTAATGAAGAATAGTGCAGAAGAACATTATGGAGTGATTAATCCAAATTTTGGGTCTAATTGTCGACAATATGCATTTGGTCATTATACCATTGCTATAAATGTAAATCTAATGGTGGCCATCTAATTATTACTGCTTCCTGTGAAATGATTCCACGCTGTTGCTGCTTGCCATCTACAGTGACACCATCCAGCATTTATTTAGGACTCAATGCACAGGCAGCTAATGGGACACTCATTCCTCTCAACTGTCCAGCATTTTCTTAATCACATCCTCTGCTATTAAAATCCCTTGTGTATGGGAAATCAACGCATTTTCACAATTCAAGTCACTGTTCCCCAAAATCCGTGTGTTCACTAACTAGGACTACATTTACACAGCAGATAAAAGTAAATCCAATCTGTTTATTGTGACTTGTATCCAACATCACTGCTTCGGTTTGCCTCATTGGTTTCTTTAAAACTTCTCTTTTAAGCTTTTTGTCCTCCTTTGATGCTGCATTATTTTAGAAATTTCCTCCAAGATGTAGTGGCTGTGATTTGTGCCTCGAATTTTGTTTGCACAGAGATGTCCCCATTAATATTTATGAGGTCGGTTACTTCTTTATCCTCCCTCGCTTCTCCTCAGTGTGCATCGCATTGGTAAAAGTCACATGAATTCTGATCTGGCTCTTTGGACCGAGTCATACTGCCGTGTAACAGATCTGTATCAGAATTAATACCACATATGAAAGTGGCCCAAAAAAATTCTTTCCCCATTCACACAGCCCCAAAACTATCACGTATCACTTAAGATTAAAAAGATTAGATGTGAGCCACTTTTACCTGCTATATAAATGTAGACGAGTTTATTTTATTTTTAGTTCCAGCTCCTTGCACTGCATTTCCTTCTTTTTTTGTCATGTTTTAATAAAGCACTTTTATTTTGCTTTCTGCATTCACCTCCACTATCTGGTCCAGACACTTTTCACTGCTCGTCTGCTGCTGCTCAGACTAAAGTCTATTTCTTTATTATAATAATTCCTTTACGGTATTATTACCTTTACAATTTTTAAGTGTTAGCCTTTAGAAAATGATTCTTCTGGTTAAGTTATCAGCTAAAAACTTCATCATAGTTTAGCCTTTCATGTTTTGACCACAATTTTGACCCACACAGGCTGCCATTTTGGATTGCTCTATTCCAATCAACCACATAACAGCAGAAAAAAGAACCCTAATGTATTGCAATGCACAAGCCACATAACCAACGTCACAAAATCTGAACTGCAATCTCAGTCTCACACAAAACAAACAGTAACATCCAACGACTCAGAAAATCCCTTAACATCCAAATCAACATGACTAAAAATAAAGCCTAACGTGCAAATGCATAAACATGACTTTGCTGCTGCACGAACAAAACCGTCCTAATATGATAGATTCAAAGAAAGCAACGCTAAACGATCATTATAAGCAGCCTTAGGCTTTAATACACAGCACTGGTACTTACTCAGATATTGCTCACTTCCTTTGAAAGCAGTTCTACCACTTTGCATTGTTAGAAACCAAATGTAATTTATGTTGGATGCTCCTCTCTGAATGCAAGCTGCACAGATCTGCACCGGCGTGTCCTCATTTTAATAACGTCCCATCGCTTGCCTCTTTCAGACAGCTGGCAAAGTGTGACAAGCAATAATATTCGCGACATGGGACAATGTTGTGCTCCTGACAAAAGCACAATGGCACACTGCCCGTGCCTGTTAAGCACCAGAGCCGCACCAGTGCAACTTATTCACATCGATCACTTAGCCACCTAAAAACACCTCGCAAAAAAGAGCACAAAAATACTCCACAATACAGAGCACACAACACTTAGTTAATGGGGACGAACACCTTTTATTCAAACACTATACAACAAGCTGTACTGCAGGATTTACGGTAACGGCAGACCTCAAAAAGAAGGTTTGGGCACCAACTCAAATTTAACAACTCATGAACCAAATGTAATCAAATCGATGCCCCCGTTCCATTCCAAATGAGCACCGTGTTTGTAAACCAATTAAACAGAAAAAATGTAGACACTGTACACAATTTCACTAAAATGTGAAGCTTGTTTTGCAAACCACCCTGCATTTTTGGTCATATGACCTTGCTCATTTAACAAATATCTGACCCACTACAGCAAGACCCGGCATAATGCACCAAAATTCAAAATTGAGATAATGAGTGATTACATATCTCCATAAAATAAGCTTTAAAATGAAGTTTATTTCAACAAAACATCTTGAAAAATAAACATTCTACAGCTATTTGAAGTTAGGGAGTCCTGCCAGACTTTCTGAAAGTTGATTTTGAAAAAAAGGCTCCTAAAGTTTTCTTATAGTTCAAAATCAAAAC
>JAVSBU010000145.1:1053655-1064926 GCA_033118015.1 Loricariichthys derbyi | reverse complement strand
CATCCTTCTACCAATATACCCACTGTCCCTCCTCTGGACATGTCCGAACCATCTCAGTCTGTCCTCTCTAACTTTATTTCCTAGTTGTTTAACCTGTGCTGTAATTCTAATACAGAGTGGAAAAAAAGCACTGAGCATGAACAAACCAATGAAACGTTAAAATGAGGTCCATTGGCAAAGTTGGAAGTGTTCAACCATCCAGCTGAGACCCAGATGAACTTCAAGGTAAGTAAATGGAAGGAAAATAGATGTCCACTCGTGTGTGATATCACATTGTCCTCAGTGTATCTTCATTACTCCATACTGCTTCAGTGCAGCTGGAGAAGAAGAAACCTGTTATTCCTCCTGTCTGGCCTCAAGTATGGAAACGCTAGGTGTGAACTCACCACAGGCAGCAGTAAGAAACTTCATAAGGGACACAGAGAGGCTTTAATAGCCCATGGTTTATTAACAGATCATTACCCAGAGCATCTCCCTCCTGCCATCATTTCCCAGGTAAACTGTGCCCACGTACCCAACTGTGAACCAAGCTGGAAACAAGACTCATTGATCCAGACGACCTGTGCTCCAAGATCCAGTTCTAACACTAGTGATCTAATGAGCAGGGCCCGTACTAAAGTGGGGGATTTCCACTACAGTAGTCCACTTAGAGCAGACAGGTTAGGATAAGTTGCCCTCCTGCATCGGTCGTACGTGCCAACGCCCTGTCTGTAGTTGGTGGTCCCAGTCATCTGGTCATAAGGATCTGTCCCTTGTTAAACAGGCTCAGGTCTTTACTCCTGAACATTATTCCCACATCCAATATGAGAGCAATGTTCACGGTCTGTGTACGGTGTTACCAGCTTACAGAAGAGTGATAGCGACCTCTACTGGACGAGCTCAATATCAGCAAATGCACATCACTGGTAGATAGACCATAGAAGCATGAGCTCTCCACTGCTTCACAGTACAGCGACTCAATGTGCAAGGCTCATAATTAACTTGGCCAACATCTGCTCATAAGCAAGTTCAAAAATCTCCCACTCATTGAACACAGCTCAACATGAGCCGGGATTGTGCACTTAGGATTCAAACTTGCTGCTGATCTGCGTTAGGTATAATCCTTAAATTAAATCAGTTTGAGATAATTACACGGCCTAAACAAAGGGCTCCTGTTGTACGTTTCTTGGTAACAGAGACCAATTAACACAAAGAGTCTAAAAAACTCCACGTCTTCAAGAAACAGCAGAAATCGAGATCAACAGTGATGAGTACACGTATGCAGCGTTTAACGTCCATCCATTCGCTTTAACGGCAAAGGATTTAAATTAATAGGATACAACAATCTAACTCTGGACGTCGCGGCTGTAAACAGCTAATCGATGCTGGAAATCCACGAGCAGAGGCGGGAGTTAATTAGTAGAAGTCCCTTATTGACTTATCAAGGCTGTTCTAACTGATGTAGTTAGAGACTTTTGTGTAAAATTCATGTTTTTGTGGAGGACTTTCTTCTGTTTTACCAAGCTGTAAATGGTGTTCATAAGTGTATATCCCTGTATTATAATAAGTAGGACTTTGTTTGTCCATTTCGGTCCAGATCCTGTTTCACAGAACGTAATGTGGTCATTAAACATTGCATACCTCTACTGCAGTGGCTGGACTCTTATTAATTGCAACTAAAGATCTTGGTCTTTAAGGTCAACCGATGGCATGGTTTAATAGATTATCCAATACAAGAGATTGATCAGGGTTTGAGTAAAATATCAACTGTCTTATGGACAGATGTTTTTCTATTCTGTTTATGGTTGTGGGCTCCTGACATCTGGAGAACTGGGCGTGGTGCTCAAGCTAGCTGGTACACATCACATACCCACAACTAGTGAGACAAAATCTATAAGACGCGCAAATGTGTCCCTTAGACACCATTTCCATTTCTAAGGGACTCGCCTCAAGAAGGGAGACATGCTGGTGAAGCTTCTCACCAACATGGCCTTTGTTCTGTGCCAGCAAGCAGATGGTGCCAAACTTCATCTGGTCCGATTTCTAATTCACTTGGAGGGAGTGTGAATGCTATATTATAACATGGTCTGAACTCCATCACACCAAACGTTTCTCAAATACGCTCTAACGTCAAATAAATGGACTTTTTAAGCTTAAAAGATTCTAGTTTTCCTTCGTTCTCGCACCCTGAACCACGTTAAGCAAGCTGAAGTTGGATAGGTTTGGTTGCAACCAGGATGAAGAGTCTGATGATGTGAATGTTGGGTCTCAGCACCGTTTATTAAACTTAAGCCAGGTATAGACACCGTTGGGAATTTTGTTTACGGTATTAGCCTTAGCAGGCACCTTTATCCAGAACATGTGACTGATATGGTCTTACAAATATACAATCCAACAAACTGAGGGTTAAAGGCTTTCCTCAAGGTCCTATCAGTGGCAGCTTGGCTTGAATCCCAACGTTCTGGCCCATAATCCCATAATATCAATTTAACATGACCTGATTCTGCCTTCCAGAACAAAGTTCTCTCATGTCTGCATTACATCCAAAGAAGTCAGAATTCACCACCCTGGTCCCAGCAAAAGTAGACCCGAGCCCTCTGTCCAGCCTGATCAGTCCAGATCTTTAGCTGTTGAGATTTCTTGAGAAAGTCACGTCACAAGTCGATCCATCTACAGGTGATGGATCGATTCCCCAACATGTTCCTGCACCATTTTTCTGCAGTTTGTACAAATCATGCTGCTCCTCCACTGTGCTTCACATTGGGTAGTATTTTAGGCATAAAATTTAACATATCAAGATTTGAACTGGTTTTTTTTCAACTGACTCAATGTTAGAGTTGTTGGTGAGATCTTTGCAGGAGAAGCTGTCCAGGTATGCACAGTATAAAGTCCATTATAGTACAGTACAAGAGGAGGAAATGCCTTTTTACTCTGGACAATGTTGTTGTAAACAACTGGTCACCTCAACAGCCAACCAACTCTATGGATCCATTAGCAGAGGTGGGAGTTTAAGAGTGGAAGTGTCATCCTGGTGAGTGTCTGTATATCCGAGCCATTAATAGCCAGCTCACATTAAGACTAGAGACGTATAACTCTGTTGATGTGGTTAGAGACTTTTTTTGTACCAAGCTGTAAATGGTGAGTGTTCCTGTTCTATTGTTAGTAGTTCTCATTTATTTATCCCCTGTACTACCTGTATATCCTCTCTAAGCTATAACTTTATAAACTGGCTGCCATTCACTCATTAAGTCTGTGTTTCAATTGACTGATCTTGTCTGTTGTTCCAAATACTGTCTATCGATGTATTTTTGGTTTCCATCAAAAAGCATCAGGTCCATCAAACCCCCTTTAAAAGGTTACGGCTTTAAACTACACAGGATCCTAACAGTAGAACAGAAAATGGAGCTAGAAGCTTCTCAGATGAGTGAATGCTGGTGTAACAGCACAGAGGAGCAAATTACAAACTAATACCTATGTTATGGGTATAAAGTTCAACAATGGTGAACATATTGTGGGTCAAATATGGCCCAAGTATTACCATCCACAAAATGTGTCCAGATTTGCATTTTAGGCCCAAATGTAGCCCAAAGAGTGCAGTTCTGGTTTTGTACTAACAGACCCATGTCATCATGTTAAATTGGAATAGTGGCCCAGAACTGGACCTTCGCTCATTTAGCACCTCGTAAGATTGTAAGGTACGCTGCTCAAGATAAATGTGCAAAAAATGTAAATACACAAATACATTAGGTGTCTCACTAGTGGAAAGTTTCCTAGCAGCCAAGGTGCTTTCTAACCAGGTTATCTAAATAAATTTCTGCAGGGTTTATAGGATCTGTTTCTATGAGATTTAGTCTGGAAATAGTGAGGAGATAAATCATAAATAACGTTAAAGATGGTCCTTAATCAAAGGCAGTTCTAGATTATTTTAAGTGTTAGAGCGGCCAATGACTTTCAACCTAAATGTGATGATTCAATTTGTGCAACCTAAATTCAGCATTTTATTCATGTTGTGTTGTGATATATTTACTCCTGTTTCCTAGAAAAAGATCAAATGCATGTAATCACTTATTTATTAAGGCTTTTTGCAGATTTCTCACAGGTTTAAGGCCATTGCATTCCTTGAATCGCTCGGTCTCTCCCTGGCCATGTTGGACCCCAGCTTTAGTGCAGAAAAACACTAACCAGGACTGAAAGTTTCCTGATTTAGGCCGATCACTAACTGCCACTGGACTTAAGGGATGAGGGATGCTGCTCGAGGCTTTATATTCGGACCGTAACCACACCTGTATGAGACGACTTTTTAAAAATCTCCAAGCCATGGTTTCCTCTGTATGTGCAGTTTGGAGTCAAGAGTTGTACTGAAGCAAAGTGATAACCAGAATTACAGCTTATACAAAGCTGGCCTACATAGAAACGCCTGCTTCATAACACTGATACAGAACCCAAATTAAGCCTTTTTTAAAAACATTTCTTATACCTATTGCATGCAATTCCATCAAGTTTCCACACACTATTGCTTTAAAACGGTCTAAGACGTTGATCTTAGTTGTGAGTTCTGGATTGGGCTGCTTGAGGTTGATTTTCAGCCTTCGAAAGCATTTCAAAGAGTTCAAACATCTTTATCCAGTTACATTTTAAGGTTAATCCAGGTTTAAAGGTTTTAAGCAGCTCCAATAAGAGCTAACCAAAGAATGACTTTTGTTGAAATTGCTATAAGCTTTTACTGAAGTGATCTTATATAGAAGACAGAAGCTTGTTTGCTGCAGATTTGACATTATTATGAGGGGGGCGGGGTTAGTGGGAATCATGTGACCCAAAAAAATAGCTTTGAACCTGGAACAAAACAGAATCAAATAGGGATGCACCGAAATGTCAGCAGCCACCAAAAAGCAAGCATGAACTCTAATAGTATGAACCCGTATGAATAGTATGAAGGTTTTAATTCCTTTTTGGTGAGCACGGAACAGTTTATAAAAGACAGAGAAACAAATAAGTGGAATAAAAATGGTAACAAAAATGTTAAGGAAATTAAACGTGTTTAGCAGCAGATTGAGAGTGAAAATGTCAGGTGCCTGGAATCATTTCCACCTTCAGAGACGTTGAATTTTTCAATTTCGTGGTCAGTTTTGGAACTGAATTTCGGTGCATCACACGTCTTACAGTTTTGATTTCAGTGAGCAGAGACACTTCTGGAGCTCATTATAGACCTTTAGACAGTAGTATTACATAAACAAAAATAATAAAACAACTGTGGTTAGTGAGCATAACAGTGTTGTATACAGTATTGAGGTGTGTGTGTGTGTGTGTGTGTGTGTGTGCTTTACCATGTGTTACATACCAACAAATACAGTCATATGCCGCTTAACGTCCACATTATGTTCTGTAAAACACCTTGATTTGTACAGTGTGTGAACGCTAAATATTACTGCAGTCATTAGTGCTAGCTTTTCTGCATTAATTTGAGAGCCATGATGGATTTCATGGAAACGTTTCCAAAATAATTGAGAAACAAAAACCCGGAATCTGCTGCCTGCGAATGGACTTTTATACTATAAGCTTTTTATTTCTAAGCACAAACTGTAAATACCTTTTATTATACATTACGCGACAATTATTCACCTAACTGACCCAAAAATTTCAAACTTGGATTTGTCACTCCATAATCCTCTTTTTTTTTTTCTCTGATCTTTAATCCAGTCGTTGTGATCCTCAGCATATAGAAGCATTTCTCATCGTTTCCCTTCTAAAAAGTGGCTTCTTGGCTGCTATGCTACCAAAAAGACCATTCCTAATCTAACAGCATCCAGATTCTGCTATTGCACTAAATACCTGCCATTGTGACATAGAAAAGGTGGTCTAAATACTGCATGTACATTTCCTTCATTTTTCAGTTGCATATCTAATCTAATTTTCAGTCAATTTTTCTGCTCAATATACATGAAACATCTCAGGTGTTGTAGGAATTTTTATTATCCAGCAGGTGTCAGTGCAGAGCAGAAAAAAAGTGTTAACTCTTACAGAAGCTACTATTATCACATGACACACTGCATGCATCGGATCATTTTTCACCCTCCTACACCCGAACCAATCCCCCCCCCGCCATCCCCCCAACCCCACCCGATACATGAGATCACACTTGAAGCTGTTATGTCTGCAGGATTCTGATCCTCATAATAACCCATCCAGACCGTGGACGTTACGCGGCGCACGACTGCACGTTAAAATCCAGCCTACATTTATCACCTGCTCATATTCCAGCTCGTGGTTGACAAGTGTGTGTGTGTGGTTTCATGCCGTCACAGAAAATAGTCCTAAAGCGTTTGAAACAATCAAAGCGTGTTTATTTGGAACTAAACCAGTATGCTCAACATCAGTTTGCGTTCCATTCGGGCTAAGCTGATGGATTCACCGCGGCAAGAGGAAGAAATATCAGACATTGGGATAGTACATATTTTAATTTTTTTTCCCCCTTTGTTTCTTTTCAAGGCAACTGCACCGTATGACTGTTCTCACTGCATTGGCTGGATGTATATTTTGCGTAAAAAGAAAGCAGAGGACACCACAAAGGCATTCGTTCAAACTTTTGCAGCAGCTGTTTTTTGCGAAGGAAGGACAGAAGAGGCCGCGGTTGGCGTTTACGGATCCTTCCATGGGAAGGTCCCAACGCCTGCTCCCCCGGTCATGACAATCAGGCTACACAATGATTTGGCGAGCAGGCTCCATAAACAGTGGGGTTGCATTAAAAAAACTAAAAGACGAAATAATAGAATTAAAATTAAAAACATCAAAACATCACCTACCATTAAAATCCTCTATTGCGAGCCGGCTGTGACGTACATCAACAGCGTGAAAGTTAAAATCATTGTTAGGAGGCCGAGCAACGGAACGAACCGAGCAGATCCTGTGGAAGCCTTTGCAATAAGTACACAGAGGACAACTATACAAAATGATCTTTTTACCTACTGAGTGACGATTATGTCTCTTCAGTGTCCGTTTGCACTAGCTCGGGTTCAGTCTCTGCTTCCGCCTTCGCCTCAGTCTCTCCGCTGCCCGAAGCCATAACGGAGGGAGCGTCCTTTTCCAGGGATGCTGCTGCTTTCGGAGCGGGAGAGGACTCACCGCTCGGCTCTGTTTTATTGTGGGTGAAGTCCGTTGTGGGCTTCGAGTCCATGTCATGATCGTTGAAGGCTTGGTTTTGCTCCCGTCTTGGGGTGCCAGGTGAATGCGGCTGCACTAGGGGTTTTACTTCCGGCTGCTGCTGCGGTTCAGTGTTTTGCGATTCTGGTTGTGGTCCGTGCTGCAGAAAAGGTTTGGGTTGCAATTCGGGTGGAGCTTGAGGCAGGTTCAGCAGAGGCGTCGGCAGAGGGAGCAGCGGCTGGGATGGTGGTTTGGGCAGAGGTAGGAGGGGTTGAGATTGAGGTTTGAGTGGCATCCACCCGCCACTTCGCTCCCTTTCTTTCTCTTTCTCATTATCCCTGTCCCGCTCCCAATTCCGGTCCCTGTCTCGGCCTCGCTCACGGATCTGCCGGCTGTCGTTCATGTCCCTGCGGAAGTCCCTGTCGTCTCGGTCCTTCTGCCTCTCCCAGGGCCGACGCCGGTCGTCAAAGTCCTGGTGAGCGTTAGCATTAAACGGAGCACCTCCTCCTCCGCCGCCTCCACCACGATTCCACGCCGGTCCTCCTCCACGCATCTCGAAACGGTTTTGGAAATTAGGATTTGGCCTATCCTCCTGGAAGCCCTTCGGCGGTCCTGGGGGCATCCCTCTCATGTCTCGCTCATCCAAGTCCCCCCGCGGGGCACCCCAGCGAGTCTCGCCTCTGAAAAGGCCAGGCGGAGGATCTCTTCTTCCGGCTCCCTCCATTTGCATGCCTACTCGGGGCGGTCTCTCCAGAAGGGGTGCTCTCCCAGGCGTGGGTTCGGTCCGCATCTCTGGAGGAGGGGTCTTCAACAGGCCAGTGCTCTGCTTTTCTGGAGGTGGGAACCGGTAGTCCTGATCCCTCTCTTGTTGGGCCCCGGAATCTAAACTGGGCGGCGCGTTACTGCCGGCTTTGTCCAGGTTGTCCGTTCCGAGGGGAGGAGGGTTGGGGGTCCTTATAAAGGCGGCGTCCGTTCGGCTGAAATGTTCCATCTGAGGGAACGGTGCTCGGGCTCGGGCCTGGGCCTGCAGCGTGACATCCAGGAGGCTGCTGGCCTGCTGAGCTAGGCCTTGCGGCATGAGCATGGGGAAACGTGCCCCCGCTCCCTGGAGCAAGTTGGGCCGCAGGTCGAGGGGCAGCAAACCGGGCATCCGCTGGCCAGTCAGAGGGTGAGCGAGAGAGGCAGAGGGGTGCATGCCCAGTAAACCCATCCCGCTGCGCACTGCGTTCTGCATTCCTGGGGGAGAAAAAAAAAAAAAACGTGCACAAAACAGTTGTTACAATTCCAACATAATCAACGAACGTTTTGAAAGAAAAGGTGACCATTCTAAAAAAAGGTCTTACCCTGCAGCGTTATTTCAGTAGGTGTTTCGACACCCTCTGAAACCTTATCCGGGCCGCTCTGCTGGGGCTGAGCTCCCAGGGGATTAAAGACTGCGGCCCCTGGCATCGCGGACGGCATGAATCCTGCCGGAATGGTGCTCGTCGGTGGTATCATCGCTCCAAACGCAGAGTCCTTGTTGTCTTGAGAGGTCGCCATCGAAGGCTGCACCAAAGCTACGAGAAAAGATTTTTATTTAAAAATTTCCCACATGCCCTAAAAATCCCACAGCAACTTAATCAAATCATCAGATCATTTATAAGTTACACCTCCTCTTTTACCTGCTCTATCAATATCAAAAGAACTTTAAAACTTCAATTTCAACAAGTCTACATGTAACTATGTGAGTCCTATAAAGACTTTATGAACACAGAAAGGTGAAATGAGAAACACGGTCACAGTTATGCTAGACATCTCTGCTGAAGGTTCACTTACGAGTTTGGGCGGAGGTGAGGCCGGTTCCCACGGCTGACTGAGCAACCCCAGACGTGGTAATGAATCCTGAAAACGAGCAGCATAATTAAAGTAGCTAATCTCACATTTTCTGCAGTTAAGATAAAAGCAGAATTGCAATACCACTTCCTACCTGGAGGGGGTTGTGAAGCGTTAAATCCAGCTCTCAGAAATGGAGGTGGAGGACCAAAGCCTGGTGGAGGCATCGCCATGGTGACAGGAAAGGTGGGTGGCACCAGGCTGACAGTGGGGACCGCCTGTGGAACTGAGATCTTAAAAGGAGAAAAAGCTAATTGAGCAAGCATTTGGTGACAGTGGCAAGGAAAAAGTCCCTAAATGCTATTATAGAATGGAGAAGACAGACTAGCAGTGATGTCTCTACTTTACTGAGCCTATATGAACAGCAGGAGGTGCGAAAGCTCTTTTTAAAAGAAAATCTGACCAACCTATCAACAGCAGAAGATCAGACCTGGACCACTTTTACTTGCAGTGTACATCTAATAAACTAACAAGGTAAAGATAAAGGACTTAAGGTACCTGCACGGGCATCATGGCAACAGGCTGGGTGAAGGTTTCGCTCTGTGAGGTGCTGACTGTAACAGCTTCAGAGGCTGCAGGCTGAGCTGGAGTTTCCTTAGCAGCTTCTGTGTTCTTCTGAGCTTCCCAATCTACCAAAATAAAGCAGCAACGTCTGTAAAAGTTCTAGAGTAACATCAACAGGGCAGTCGCACCCGTCACCCGGCTACTCACCGCTATTGACGGTTTCCTGATCGATCATGCCTCCTTCAGCAAAGTCATCCAGGTCGTCCAGTTTAACCTTCTCCCAGGGGATATAGGTCACTCCAAGGTCCACGTCCCAAAACTGCTTGTACTCCTGCTTTACGCCTTTGTTGAGCGCCCAAGCGATCTAGAGAAACCACAGCCATATCAAGGCTTTATCGCTCATCACATGCAGCATGCTATGTCTGATCCTGTCGCAGGGATCTACCCCCAGCCTCCCCTCCCTCAGGCCAACTGATTTTATAATACCCAACCTGGCAAAAAGTTCCAAACCCAGGTGGTTTAGCAAAATTACACATTTACGCAGATGCTCTTAGCCAGGCGAGTGACTAAATATTTGAACCCTGAAACTTGAGGTCAATAACCCAGCACCTAAATCACAGCCCACACAAAAGGTCTAATTTAAATGGGTGGAATCCAGACAAATCAAGTGATTGCAATTTATTCACACACAAAAACACATTTGGCAAGTATGTAGCGCCCCCTGGAGTCCTATCATATGTTTTGAGATTGTTTAAAAAAAAGCATTAAAAGAGAAGGTTACTTAAAACAGATTACTAACCTTAATAACCTTGGAGCCGATCTTAAACGAGCCGGTGCTTAATTTCTGACGAGCCCGATAAGCATCCTGTCTGTGAACCATGCAGATGTAAGCACAGCCTCTCGGTGGAATCATCTAATCACACAGACAGTGGGTTATTAAAATTACATTTATGGTATTTAGCAGATTCCCTTATTCAGAATGACTTACAATTTATTCAATCTTACAATCTAAGCAATTGTGGGTTAATGGTCTTGCTCAAGGACCCAACAGTAGTAAATTGGCAGAGGTGGGATTTGACCTGGACTTTCTGGTCCATAGTGCAGCACCTTAACAGCTAGGCTACCACAGTGCCACATTTAGAACTGGTTAAAACAGATACAGTGCTAAAATATTACAGCTTTAAAATTCTTCAAAACCAGCCCAAATACACAAAAGCTTTCTTAATACAAGACTAAGGTTTTGGAGACAAACACTAAGATCATAATGTTTTTAAATGCAGTTCTTAAATTAAAAATTGTTTACTCATGTAGGATCTACCGCATTTTACAGCTTACAATATACGACGTGAAACATATTTTGAATTTGTATTTACCATTATATTTAGTATTTAGGCCACACTTATTTGTTGGATTATGGATTTTTTACCTGAAAAATTAGGACCGGAGGGGAAAAAAAAAAAACATTTCATGAAAATATATTTTCCTTGTATACTGGTGTCAAAATACCCAGATGATTTATAAAATTAAATCCCTTCCTGCCTATCCAATGCAGGGTTACCTGATGAATGCAGTGAATCTAGTTTATCTCTCTGCACCTCTCATTCGCTCCACAAGGTGGCTAAAACCTGTCTTTTTATGATAACACACGTCTCAAAATGGTAATTTATCAAATCAATGAACTCTGAATTCATTTTAATACTAAATGTAGCATAAAAACAGGAGAACACATGTATACTACAGCAATACCATAGGTCAACACCTTTGGGCAAAGAAGAAGAA
>JAVSBU010000145.1:1024105-1035253 GCA_033118015.1 Loricariichthys derbyi | reverse complement strand
ACAAACTTATGTGGATGCATAAGAGAGACAGGGAGACAGAAACCAACATCCCAGATCACCACAAGTCTCATTGATCAATCACAACCCAATGTTTCGCATCATGTGCATAACGGCCTTCAGACTGGGAATCAGTTACGTTCTCGAGTCTTGGTCTAGTGAGATTTTAAAAAATGCACCAGTGTTGTTAATAAGAGTGAATTTTAGTTTTTCACATTTTGACCCCACTTTTAACTGGTCACAGTTATATTCAGAAAACATAGGGCACAGGTGTAAGCATGCTCTGGAAAGGACCCCAGTCACAGGGTTAAAGGTCACTGGTCGCACCTCTGTCAGACATAGGCACGTGTTTGACATCCAACCTGGCTGTAAGGTGGACTAACATATTAGACTACTACAGCACTCGAGAGCACTGGACCAGGGTTTAGAGAAAACTAAACAGGGTTCGATTCGGTCACTGTGCATGCCACACAACGCAGTACATTCCAGTGTCCTTGTCCTTGTAGCGGGACGCTGTGCTGAGTGAACCTGCCATTCAAGTGAGACGAAAAGGCAAAGGCAAGCAGATCTGGGCGCTGGAGAAGATGGAGAACAGACTCGTTGACATGAGGGAGCTCTACCAGGAGTGGAAGGACTACGACGAGGACAACCCTGTAAATCACCATCTAACAGCAGATTTGTACTGTCCTTAATGTGGGGAGTTTTATTTTAATGACTCTTGTAACGTCGCAGGTCATGAGGTCATACTTTAAGAGAGCAGACCCGTTCTTTGACGAGCAAGTCAATCACAGTCTGATCGGAGTGGCCAATGTCTTCCTGTCCTGCCTGTTTTATGACGTGAAGCTGCAGTACGCTGTTCCCATCATCAATCAGAAAGGAGAGGTGAGGAAACACCCTTCTGTCTTAACCTACGGTGGATCCACTGACTGTGGTGCGAGTTAGAAATACACTGCGTGTGAACAGGTGGCAGGGCGACTACATGTGGAGGTGGTGCGTGTTGCTGGAGGCGTAGATGACGGCATGGCTGGAGGAGAGGAAATTGACTGCAGCCCTGATGGAGATGCCCTGGAGCGCAAACTGGTCTGCATGGTGAGTGTTAAAATGGGACGGCTCAGCTAACACCGAATTGTACACAATTAGATTTACGGCAGTTACAGCCCAAGTAGACGACTTGTCTTGAACCCGTGCAGAGACAATGTAGAAAAAACTGTTAAGAGCCGTATAATTACCGGTGACAGCTCTGATAGCTCGATGTTACTGTAGCGGTCACACCGGATTTACCGGATTGTCTTCTGAAATTGTTCAGAACAAAAACAAGGACTGAATGGGGATAAAGGTCCTGATTCTGTCCTCTGTTTTTGCTCTGCTTCTCTGGCTACACTAATACATGTTTACTTTTATTAGCATTAGTAATATTATGAGTGTAATTATTTTAAATTATTATTATTATTATTATTATTATTAATATCGCCGGGTGTCCGTGGAACCATAAAAAGGCTTACCTTTTAAATTATCTACAAAAATTCTTTAATTTAGGAATTTAAGACTAGGAATTTAAGACATTTAAGACTACTTTGGGAGGAACTACTCCCACCAGAACTTCATCCATCACAGGGCTTTTTAGTTCACATGTCGCTGCAGTGATGTAAACCACTTTTTTTTTTTTTTTTTTTTTTTTTTTTGTATTTACCCCCCATTTTGCACATTTATGCAGCTACCGATTTACAAGTGCATTTAAAAGTGGTGGCTGAGGTTTTTGCTTCTGCCACATGCTTGCATCACTCAGGGTTCCTATGTGCTGATAAAAAGTTCCTGCCTTGATGTAGGAGCAAAAAAAGGTCCTATACAAACAAGTTCTTATGTACGTTAGCTTACTTAATGGCAGATTGAGCCAAGTGGAATCAACAGCATTATATATAGGTGTATTTGTTGAGGAACTTTTTAATAGTTCTTAGAACTTCTGAGAACTCTCCTTGTGTTCTCACCACAGAAATTGGAGACATTTGTAGTTCTTAGAATGATATGTATAGGAACTTTGTAGCTCTTTTTTTATGGGGGATGTGGAATCCTTCTAGTCTAGAAATATTCTTAGATCATCTTGTATTCATCTCTATTCTTCTCCACTGTTAATGTTTTCTGTTCATGTGTCTCTAATAGATTAAGATCCTGCAGGCTACAGGGCTTCCCCAGTACCTGTCCAACTTCGTCTTCTGTCAGTACTCTTTCTGGGATCAGGCCGAACCCATCATCGTGGCTCCGGAGGTGGACCCGTCTGCCTCTTCAGCCAGTGGCAAAGACCCTCACTGTATGGTCGTGTTCGACAGCTGTAAGGTGAGATTCAGTCTGTGTCACAAAAACGTCACAAACAGGTCTGTTCTTAAAGGGTTATTAAGTAACTGTTGAAACCTAAATACTGGAATCACACTGCAGGACAAGACTATAGAAGACCAAAGAGGACTCTGTTCTTAAATGGTCTCTGCTGGAGCTTTAAACAAAGGATGCTGTGTTTTACTGCTGGAGCTGCCATTGGCCTCAGTTCAGTTTTTCTTCCCTTTTTGCTCAGCCACGTTTTTACCAATTCATGAGATAACGTGTTGTGCAGTCAGATGTGAGTGAAGGCCCAGTATTGATCTCTCTGCTCGGCGCTGGGTTTGCTTTCATTTAGTATCACTTAAATGGCGTTAGAAAGCATTTTACCAACAAGGAACGAGATCCCCTTTTTAAGGTCATACTAACCTATGTTTGGAACGTTTTCCTTTACATAGGATGATTTACAAAGACTTTATAGTATAACATCATGTTTGAATACAATAGAAATACATGTTTTTTTAATTAAAACAATTATTATTTATTTAAAAAATAAAGAAGTGAGGGCTGGCACAGCTAATCATTCACCTCACAGTCCAACGTCTAGGTGGTGTCTGTGTGGATTTACTCCAGGTTCTCCTTTATGAACATGTAGGGTTTTTGCCTCAAATTATGTGGATAATTTTGTTTATTTTCTGTGTGTTTAGGAGCTGGCTGTAGCTGTAACAGAAGAGTTCATCGAGTATCTAACAGAGGGTGCGCTGGCAATTGAAGTGTACGGGCACAGACAGGCTGATCCAGGCAGGAACCCAGCCCTGTGGGACCTCAGTATCATTCAAGCCAAAACTCGCACGCTGCGAGACAGGTAAGCAACAAAGGAACCCACATGCCCTCCTCTCTCGAGAGTGGCACTTCTTATACAAACAGCCAGGGCAGAAGGGCAAACCGCACCAGTTTACAGTGTAACGCCTTTGTTTGTTGTGTTCTTTAGCTATGCTGGCTCACTGCCAAGGCTTTTGTAATCTACAATACAGAACAGCAGAATCGTTCCACAGAATGCGGGCTTGCAATAAACCTTAAAAAAAATTATCGTTTTTTTCAGCATCTACCCGTATTTATCAACGCATAATAACTATTTAGTCAATTTCAGGTAAATTTATTTTATTTTTGGTTTTTTTTCCTGTTACTCCTTATGAGTCTATACTAATTAGTATTAGGACACGGCCATTGGACATGACCAGAATGTGTATTTTTAAAGTAAAATATAGATTTCTCATGAAAAAAAATTTAAGGCCCAGATGGGATATGGATATTTATCAGTGTTCTAGTTAGTTTTTACTAACATTTTAACTTGTATAATTTAACTTTGCTTAATAATATTTTTTAGTTAATCATAATAATTATCTGTACATGTAATGTCATGGGGACGGATATGGCACCCAATTGGTGAAATGGTTTAGCTGAATGAAGAATAACATTATACACAGTGCAGCTGTAATAACACCCAGTGCATAATAGCAGGCCCAGCGTGTGTAACGTCCTCTTTCATTCCTCTATTTAAGGTGGAGTGAGGTCACTCGGAAGCTGGAGATGTGGGTGCAGATTCTGGAGCTGAATGAGAATGGAGAGTACATGCCCGTGGAGGTGGTGCCTGCAGCAGATGTTGGAACAGGAGGCATCTTCCAGCTCAAACAGGTCACTTTGATTTTAATGTTACAGTGCATAAAAATTTAACCGGTGCTGACTCGCTCCCCTTCCAGTCTGAAGAGTCTAATCTGTACTCGCATCTTTAGTGACGTGCCAGTTTACTTTAAATTAAGTTAGTTGCAGCTTGGCTGTGCTGGGACTTGAATCTATTTATTAAATATCATAATTTCATTTAGTACAATGCTGTATTGTATAATTCTTATCTTTGTATTTTTTTTTTATAAAACGTAAGTAGAACCAGATGACATTATGCCACCAAGACTAGTTCAGAGGACGCGAGATCCTTAATTGAGCAGCTCCTGTAGATCTGGTACCAGTAGTGTTGTATTGGCCGTGTTGCAGGGTCAGTCCCGAAGGGTGCAGGTGGAGGTGCGTTCGGTGCAGGACTCTGGCACCATGCCGCTGATCGCCGAGATCATTCTGGGAGTGTCCGTCGGGTGTGTGGTGATCAGACAGGCTCGCACTGCTAAAGGCAGCGACTCTCAGCAGGTTCAGTTCCAAACCTCACTCCTTATGAATAAAGCTGGAGAGTTTGGTGCTTCTGCAGGCTTAACTTTGCTTTCTCATTTTATAGATGGGAGGGGATGAAATGGACAGCTATCAGGTACGGCTCTGTGCACTGTTGTTCTTTTACACCGCCCCTCCTCTGATTTGGTAATCGACTATTATTGTGTCGTCACAGGATCGAGATCTGGAGCGGCTGCGGAAGCAGTGGCTGGTTGCTCTTACTAAGAGGCAGCAATACCTGGACGAGCATCTCCAAAACCTGGTCAGCAAAACAGGTACACTAACGTTACTGTAGTTCCTGCTCCACTATGTTCTTATCAGAGGTACTCCTCAAATATGAATTAGAACCACCCGAAAACACTTAGTTTATTTGGATTAGTTTATCACGGTGGGCTGTGGTACCACATAAAATCGGTCAGTAAGCACAACCAGAATTCATTCATAAGGCACCGAACTGTCAATTTTTGATAAAATTAAAGGATTTTAAGTGAGCCTTATAGTCTGAAAAATACGGTATATTCATAAATCGTGTTTTTGAATGGTGCATTCCACCTAACATGAACAGAAGGCTGGGCGTTAGACTTGTCTTTTCTTACCCTTGTGTGATCAGATAAATCCGAGGATGACATGGAGAGAGAAGCTCAGCTGCTGGAGTGGCGTCTGACTCTGACTGAGGAGAGGAATGCAGTTATGGTGCCCTCTGCTGGCAGTGGCATTCCTGGAGCTCCTGCAGAGTGGTGAGACACAATTTCACATGCAGTACAAGTAGATTCTTAAAACAGCTTGATAATAGAAGCTGATAACAGTAAGAGATCCAAATGTTAGTGACTGGAAGATTTTTTTTTTTTAATCCATTTTACTTGCAACATGTTGAGTCTTAAATAAGTCTCTTTTAATGCCCAGCCCATCGGCGTCTGTTTGCTTTAACAGCCGAGGTCTTAAATTATAATAGTAAATAAAAATCAGTTGTAAACAGATTTATAACCTGATGTATGATGGTACAGAATAAAATACTGTACTGATCTCTAATTAGCATATTTTACTTAAGTGATAATACATGACAGATATGAGAGCCTCTAGTGTATTATTACCATTATACCACAGTGCCATGATTATTGTTAGATTTTAGGGTAAAGAGGACACAAGTTTAATAAAATAGTTCTGTACTATCAGAGTCCTGCTGCTAAAACATCATCAAACTATGGGCTTCAGATGTGGAACATAATTTCTTCTGTTTAATATATAGTCAACAAACACAAAATTAAAATGTTTTAATTTATGTAAAAGAAAATGTACTCATGCTCATCAATTAAAACGGGTGTGATTTCTAAGGAAGGCTGTTAATAAGACAAATAAAATGGGAGCAAGATCCTGGTGTTACAACGAAAGTCTAGGATCCTGTTTTAATTTATTACACAGCTAGTGAGTTTAAATTTGGAAGAGGAAGCTATTAATGGTATTAGAAGTCAGTTATAGAGCAGCTTCATTGTGTTAAGACCTGAATTTAATATACATGAATGAATCTCCAATCAGCCATGGATGGAGTTTAACACCAGCAAACGACGTCTTTGTGAATGTTGTGAAGGAAATAAGATCAAACCGACAAAGTACCTACGTACACAAAATTTGATTTATTTTTCTGACTTTGTTTCTCTTTCCAGTCATTAATAGCTTCACCTTCCAAATTTAAATCAAAACAAAGGTTTTCAAAGCCAAAAGAATTTAGAAACTTGTTAAAGTTCAAATTTAATCATTTAAAAACGATATTGTTGCTCGGTTATGTGTATGTGGTGGAGTAATACTTGGATCTTCTGTCAGAACACTATTATCGTGCAATATTGGCACTCCTAGAATGTCTTATAGCCAATCAGATTGCGAGGTCAGAACTAACTAATGACTCTAATGACTACAGATTCCTGTTAATTACTTATGTTTATCCACTACATTTTCTACAATTAAAAAATTCTCTTAATTAAATAAGCGAGCGCTCTCGTGTTTTTAGCGGTATCTTGTCTTCATGCATTTTTTTGTGAAAATACCATTTATATTCATAGTATTCCTCAAAATGGCCCAAATTAATGTTAGGGACACTATCAGTAAAAAAAAAATGTCGAAGCATGGATACGAATAGGAAGAAATGTAAATGTGATATTGATCTGAGGACAGTGGCAGCTTGGCGGAGGTGGGATTTGAACCCTAGATCTTCTGGTCCGTAGTCCAACACCTTAACTGCTAGGCTACCACAGTCCCACTATTAAAAATAACACTGCACCAAGAATCTAAACTATAGGACTTTGTACCTCGAGGTATCTTGCCCCATGTTAGAGTAGCTTAAAAATATGTGGCTATTGTAATGTCCGAGTTGTAGTGTCCAGATGTTGATATTTTGTCTTGGCAGGGTCCCGGTGCCTGGGATGGAAACTCACATTCCTGTTCTCTTCCTGGATTTGAGCAGTAGGTTAACTCTTCAGAAATTCCAGTGATTCAGTGCTGTGCTGTTTAAATGCGATTCTGTACCTCACCTCACTTTCTCTCTTAAATCTAGCAGATGATTTTAGCTCCCAGGAAAACCTGGAGACGCCAGAGACCGGCGGCTGGGACGCCACGCTCAGTGGAGAGGACGAGGACGAGTTCTTCGACCTGCAGATCGTCAAACACTGCGATGGAGAGGTAAGAATCTCTACGACGTCCAGCAGGAGGGTTTACATACACAGCACTCCTGAACTCACCACACCACTCCCGTGCTGGTCCACAGGTGAAAGCTGAGGCCTCCTGGGACTCCACGGTTCATGAGTGTCCTCAGCTGAGTCGAGGCGGAGCCACAGACCAGAGGGTCTACCTGATCATACGGGCCGTGGTGCAGCTCAGCCATCCAGCAGAGATGCAGCTCGTCCTGCGCAAACGCGTCTGCGTCAACCTCAGCGGACGACAGGTGAGCCGTCCCCCTATTGTCCTGTCATTTTTGATACGTGTGTTTGACCTTATGCTTATGATGAACTGTGGTAGTGACGACTCAGCCTGTATTTTAACTCCATGGTAAATATGGTCTGATATGGCTATGCTAAGGTCGATTTATATCCATTTTGAGACAATCGGCATCAACTTACAGATCATGAAGTCATTCAGTGAGCAACTCACTGCACTTAACTGGGACCAGAATTAAAACCAAAAGATGCTGCTACCATGTGCACTGCTCTAACGTTGTCTTTTTTTGGCTAGGATTCACACAGATTTAGCTTCTCAGGAAACTAGATTTTTTTGACAAGTGCATTGAATTTCTTGCTTAAGTAAGTGTTTAAGTTCAGCAGGTTTTTTTTCTGTAATTTATTATGACTAGTTTTAGGTAAAAAAAAAAAAAAAAAGTGATTTCAGCATTAGGATTTGGTATTGAAACCCTTTCAGATTTGAAACCAGTGGCAAAATTCCAGGGAGTGGATACTTGTTAGGAAAATTCTACTTAGCACGTCCTACTAATGCATTTCATGCTTCAAATGCATAGCCGATTAGTGCAGAAAATATCTGTATTACGGGTGCACCTATCACCAGGACCACCGGTGCATCTAGTTTCATTTTGATCTGGTCTGCTAAGGCTTAAGCGCTCAGAATTTTGGCTCCACTTTGAGTGGAACAAAAAGCTAAATGCAGTTTGTGTAGAAAGTTAATCTGCTGTAAAAGCGGTAGCAAAACATCTTACGACACCAACGTGATAGTGAGTTTATAGCCAGTTTATCTCTTTCTTGAGACAGAAATGATGTTGCTAGGTAACTAATAGGCAAGAATGTCATAGATCGTTAACTGGTTTACCTTGCTGTAAATTAATTTCCCACTGTGAGAGGGTGATGTGAAATTGCCAATCATTCAGAATCTGGAATCGTGGTGCAGTACTGTTATTAATGTTCTGTGCAATCAATGTCCACTTTGCAGTTCTGGGAAAACTGGCAGCATGCCTCTGTACAGTGATGTCATTCCTTATAGATGAACTATAGTTATGATAAATACTGTATATAGGTTTTTCTCCAACTGTTTCTCTGTGGGCCTGCAGGGATTTGCACAGAACTTTCTGAAGAGGATGTCCACACGGAGCACTGTACCTGGTTGTGGGGTGACCTTTGAGGTCGTGTCCAATATTCCAGGGGTAAGCATGTGTATGTAGGGATGGAAAAACTAAAAACTAGGATGCAATTCTAGTGCTGAATTAGGAACAAAATGGAAGATCAGCCAGAGGAAACAGAGACTCAACCAGTTTCTATAAGTTTATATATAAATCTTAAAGGTTATAGAGAATATAAAAGTAGTAGAGAACAAGGTAGAGAAATAAAAGCACTTTGTAGTTACTCTGTTACATAGAATTGGTAACAGTGTATAAACGTAATACCTAATAAAGTGATCAGTTAATGTAGGAATTATGGAGATCCATAGTGACCTCTACTGGACACTTTAGAAGCTAACCTGAATGTGCTTGACTCTCAGGACGCTCAGAGCTCAGAAGATCGTGAGATGCTCGCCCGCATTGCTGCCAGTACAGAGAACCCGAAGTCCTCAGACAACGAGGCAGCCATAGAGAAATATCTACGCAGTGTCCTGGCAGTGGAGAACATCCTCACCCTGGACCGGCTGAGACAGGTGAGAATCGGTTTATAATATTAATTCTCTCTCTGATATGACAGCTTCATCGTGTTTTATATTGTGTAATAAGATACATTAGCTACAGATTTGTAAACGTTTTGTGCTTTCTCGCTTTTTTTCAGGAGGTGGCTGTGAAGGAGCACTTGGCAGGCAAGGGGAAAGGAAACAGACGGAGCCTCAGTTCCCCCAGCGTGCACAGGGTGAGCACTCAGCTTCAGCTCATGTCTTTATTTACGCTGTTTTTGATATTGCCTTTTTACCAACAGCAGACGGTCTCTAAGCTTAGAGTTGTACTAAACTGATTAGAAACAGCATGTTCAAGCTGTTCTCTCATGTGCCAGGCATGTTGGAAAAGTGTGTGATTACACCGGATTTTTATAGGATGTATAACTACAGGGGCCTCGCATGACAACGAGAATATCATCCGTAACATTAAAAACCAGCTGACTGATATTGAGCAGGTTCCCCTCGTGCCAACAAGGCTCTGATCCATATAGGCACGAACTTTAAGTGTCCCTTGTTATCTGGCACCAAGACGTTAGCAGCAGATTCTTTAAGTCTTGTAAGGTCGAGCCTCAATGGATTGGACTTGTTTGCCCAGGACATTCCACAGATTGAGATCTGGGGAATTTGGAAGCCAGGTCAGCACCTTGAACTGTTTTTCCATAGTGTGGCACAGAGCATTATCTTAATGAAAGGCCACGATTATTGGGAAATATCATTGACTTCATTGTAATAAAGCTAAATGAGGTGGAGGGGAAACCAACCCAAATATTGGAATAAGGGTTTTGCACTCGGACAAGCTGGAAAAGTTACGATATCGCTGAGGCTGAAACGTAATTGAAAAGATTTTCCAAAAAAACAAACAAAAAAAAAAAACAAAGGATGATGTATCAAGCTCTAAGTCACATGACTCCATGCCACCTGATCAGACCAACAACAACAAAATCTGTATTATATTTAGGTAAAATTTTATAGAACGTGACATACGTTTTGACACAAGTTGAGTGTGTCATTTCATATATACTATACTATATATTAGGCCTGGACAATAATTTGATAACGGTATTTATCGCAATATGAAATGTTTCAATAACGGTAAAATATTTTTTTCAGTATTTCGATATGTATTATTTACAGCGACGTTTATTAAATACAGGGCGCTGCCATCAGTTCACTGCATTCAGAGTTGAACACAATCGGCCTCCGTAGCCTGGCTACGTCAGTGCGTGGTGGCGTAATTACAGGCACATAGCCAGATAGGCTAGGCTAAGCTGCAGTGGGACCTTTCGGACACAAAATGAGTGCCTGTAAAGGTGATACAGAGGTGGCAGAACAAGCTTCCTCAAGCGATAAAACAAATGACATCGTTAATAAGAGAGGGAGGACTAATTCAGTGGTGTGGAAGTGGCTTTCTAAGATCTGACAAACTTCAGGTTTCAGCATGCTGCAAATTGTTCCAGAGAACCGTGCTGTGGTCTAGCTGCGGTAACACTGGATTCGTCTATGAAAAAAAACTTCACCAGTATAAGCCAACTGGCAAAACAGTACTTGTGCATTCAGGCCACAAGCTCACCCTCTGAGAGGGTTTTTTTTTAGCACATGGGGCAACATTATCACATTTAAAAGGGCAGCTCTGAAGCCGGACAATGTAGACCAGCTCGTATTTCTGACCAGAGACCTCACGGGTTCATCATAGGGTGTGAATAACCCTTAAACATGTCTCTGCAGCAACATGTGTTTTTATTGTTGCACAATATTTTTTTTTGTTCTTAATTCTGCATGAAGCGCTTTTGTTATTTATATTGATAAAGCCTAGAGTTTTGTTTATTTGATGAGGATGTAATGTACATTTTATGCATAAGAAGGATTTTTGTTATTTATCCTGGCTAAATGCACTTTGTTTATGGTTTGAGGTTTGTTTGACTGTGTGTGTTTGTGTGTGTGTGTGTTTGTGTGTGTGTGTGTTTGTGTGTGTGTGTGTTTGTGTGTGTGTGTGTTTGT
>JAVSBU010000145.1:934672-945726 GCA_033118015.1 Loricariichthys derbyi | reverse complement strand
TGCTCTTCTCTCTCTCTCTCTCTCTCTCTCTCTCTCTCTCTCTCTCTCTCTCTCTCTCTCTCTCTCTCTCGCTGTATTCTAACTGCTCTGCTAATCCTGAGCGTGCTCTGTTGCTTGTTAGCATTCAGCAGCATTAAGCGCTGTGCTCAGCCTAAGCCTGCCAGTGTTTGCCTCTTAACTGGAGTGCAGGAATGTGTGAATACACGACACGGGCGAGTGTCAAGGCTTTAATGCCGCCAGAGCGGGACTCTCTTCCTCTGTCTGTCTTGCTGTGGCTGTCTGACGGCCAGTCTCTAAACCACCAAGTTTCTTTTTCCTGGAATCTGACATGCTGAGCTTGTGTTTTCCATTATGTCTGGAAAAAACACAGCAATGTCCTCCTGGAAAATCAGAGTCTGTCTCTTTGGCACGGATGATCTTTTATGCTATAAATAGGCCCGTAAACGGCACTAAATCAGGACTTTAATTCGCTTTGGAAAGTTCCCCCTTTATGGACAGTTGCATTATGGTTCAGGGAGGAGTTCCTCTCTTGTGACTCTGTGTTTAGTCTTTGTGGAAAAGCATGCATATTGTTTTTTTCTTTTCTCCTGCAAGTTTTCCTGACCCTCTGTTTCTATGGCCCCCTCATGTGGCCGCTCTCAGCTGCCTATAGAGCCAGCTCTCCCCGCCTATGTGCACACTCCATCTGATTGGCTGATTCTGCAGAAGCACAGGAAGTTCAGGGTTTCTAATAACAACCCAGAGACACAGTTACCATAGAGACAAAGATAAGCCCCTCGCACTAAAAAAAAGTGGCTGCATGTCATCACAGAGACCCGCAGAAAGCCTGCGCTCTCTCTCCCTCTCTCTCTCTCTCTCTCTCGCTCTCTCTCTCTCTCTCTCTCTCTCTCTCGCTTACTCAGTCTGTCTCTTGCTCCTGCTCGTTCTCCTATTAACAGCTGTCTAAACACTATAGCTTTTGCTTAAGCAAGGTCAAACTTGTGCAGCAGTACGCGTGACCTTTGGACCACTCTTCTTACTTCTTTGGTCTTTTTATTGGTAAATTGTTGATGTTTGGCATGCATTGCTGAGAGTTCTCCGCTGCCTAATTTAGTTGTTAGCATTCTCAGGCATTCTCTTGTTGTATCAAGTGAGAAGAGGAAAACCGTTCACTTAAAGCATTTAATAAAGGAAGGGCACTTGTTGGGAAGTGACTGGAAGTTTAAACCAACTGTAGGTCTATTACAACTAATCTGGGGATTGAGAGTTCATCCCGACCGCCGTTGCTACTGTTGGGCCACCAGCAAGAATCTTTGATTCCACTGCTCAGTTCAGATGTGTCACTATGGATAAATAGCTAAACGCTGCAAATGTAAATGTGCAGTTTTGTCTCGTTTCCTCATGGAGTCCCTCCAGGCACTTTGGTTTCCTCACACCTCCTAAACATACCAGTATGTGTATTGACCATTCTAAATTTAGACTGGGTGTGAGCAAGTTTAAATAAGCGAGCAACTATGCGATGCACCGGGATGGAATCCAGAGGGAATGCTCCAAGAATGACTTCCAGATTTCCTCTGCAGCAAAAGTAGGACTTCAGGAAACAGTTTGAGTTTGTACAGTACCAGTGGAGTAGTAGAGTGGGGATTCAATAAAGCTGGAAGGGTTGTAAATTATCATTTGTTCAATCATTTTCTGTAAGGGTCGTTGGGGCACAGGACGTAAGGTAGAAACCAAACCTGGACAGGGTGCCAATCCATGGTAGGGCTCACTCATTCACTCCCTCACACTGGCACAAGACACCAGACAACCCAATGCATAACTTTGCGATGTTGGATGAACACACATTTTTCAAGTGAACGGGAAAAAAACAGATCTGACATGGCTCCATTTTGATTGTTTGATTGCAGATTTGGGTCACTTGCTGTGAACTAGGGCCCTCACAACTATTACATAATAGTCTAATCGCAGTTATTTAAGAAAATCAGAACTGAAATTTAACAATGAATTGCAATTTTCGCAGTGATGTACAACTACAGTAATTTTCACAGTTGATAGATTTCTGTAGTTAGCAGAATGTGAATTGGGTGTAACTGGGTAACTAGGATTGAATAAGCGAATGCGAAAGTTTGAATTTCTTACTGTAATGTTTAGGGGGCAGCGTTGAGTAATGCTGGTGTATTTGTCGTGCAGTTTAATTCTATATTTTTGGCTATAGAGTTTTGGTGTAATGTTGATACCCCTGATTGCATGGTGACTGCCTTCTCCTGATTGTTTACCAGCCTCCCTCACACAGAGAGCGTTTGAAGGTCTTGCTCCTGCTCTGCTGTGAGGAAGCCATGGCTAGACCCTTGTTCTACTCTTTCCCCTGTTGCACTTTTTTATGATTGACTTGTCTTGCCTTGACCTCTGACAAAGAGAGGGCAGAGTCTGTGTAGCATCCAAGGGAAGGCAGATCTCTCAGTGAGAGGACTTCCTGTTGATGGGAAAGTTGTTATCGGCAGAAGGGTCTGTTGGCAGGAAACGTCGGCCACTTGTTTTCTTTCTACCAGGACGACTCGTCTCGGATGTTTTAGTTCTTCTTCGCACGCTTTTGTAGTGCAGTGTAGAACGCACTTTGCCTTGACAAGTCTCAACCCAGTCGGAGCTCCACTGTTTATTTAATACATTCCTAAATCAATCAGCGATGGAGCAAGGTGAGCTCCAACTCCATCCTCCACCAAGATGCGTGTTGCAAAACTCCTGCGCTTTTTCTTTCATATGCAAAATCAAACAAATTCCCATGCAGAAGATGCCTATTATGCTCCCGATATGGCTGTCAGTGCGGTCTGATCGGTTTGGCGTGCGTGTCCGTTTACAATCCTAGCAAGCAGAGTTCTTTGCAGGGCTTGAATGCGTCTTCAGACTCCGTTGCCCTTGATGCATTTGCATTTTGGGAGACGGGCTGTTCAAAGTTTCTTGGTGCAGCCGGGGATCGGAGCAGGGCATTATGCAGGCAGGCAGGGGCGTCTGTCACAGTTCAGAGGTGAAAAGCAGACGAGTGGGAGGTCAGAAGAGCTTTTTATTTTGGCGCACTGGAGTGTGGGACCGTTGAGGCTTACCGTGCCGGCTTTTGTCTGTCTGGGATCTTGTAACGACCGTCAACGGCTTGTCAGCCAACACAGTTACGCAGCCACTTAGTGAAATTAACCAGCAAAGCAAATCTAAAAATGGGGAAATGTCAGAACATTAGAATAAGCACCTGATGGGGAGTCTTCATGAGGAGGAAGACTCGGATTTTCCGTCGATTGCATGGGTGGAGATGAGAATAGCAAATCAGAATCACTAATACATCTGTGAGTTCCAGTTCTGAATTTTTGGAACGTGATCTTTCAGCATTGTGCTTAAATCTCTCGAGTCACAGTGCATCTTCTGGTCGTGTGTTCTCTCTGGCGTGACCGAAAGCGAGGAGCTGTGTTTTCGATCAAAACGAGGCCACACAACGTCTCGCTGTCTCTCCCCACCTTTCTCCTCTCACCATCCCCGCAGTATGTCTCTTCTTCCCTCTGTGACCTTCGCCGTTTTTTTTTTTCCTGTCCTGGTGATTAAGTGTCTTGAAGGTGTGTGATGATGGAAGCTGCCTAATAAATGATAGACCCTTGACTGCTTCCCCTCTGGGAGACTTATTAACCGTCTCAGCTAGAGCCTCGTACCCACACAAAGCAGTGTCCTAAGCCCTCTTGTCTTCTCTGTGTACCTTTATTCAGTGATGTCCTCCACCTTTCTCACTTTGCTCTCTCTCTCTCTCTGACTTTTTCATGCACACCGTCTGCATTCTTACTGCCTTTTTGGCAGCACTGGGGGAAAAAACCAACTGCACACATGATGTAACTCCAGCTGAGAAACATTTGATGTAAGCCTAACTGGTCTCTCCTGTTTCATATGAGCAATACCGCTTTTAAAATCTCTGCAATCAGACCCTTCGCAACAAAGACAGACCTTCTGGATAGCGTTTAAATCCCAGTTCCTCAAATGAGTAAAAAAATCCTGGTATTCAGGCAGGTCGGAGGAACTGAAAAGAGAGCCAGGAACCATGCTGACTGCTGCCCAGTGCTTTCATATGGCTTAAAGCTGTGTAGCTGTGAAGAACAGATCAGCGAATCTCTCACTCAAGTGAGGGAAGGTCAGCATAGCAGCGAGGCCGTTCTGTGTCGGTGTGTGTTCGTTTGAGGCCTGAACATTTTGCCATTGATACTCAGAAGAACAGCTAGTAAATATAATACCCAGCACCCAAACAATTTTAAAAGAGCACGCTTTTACTTTCCGGTTTACTCCACCTGCTCAAACTCGGTGATCTTGTAAACCTGCCATTTAAAGAATGCCCTAAAGAGAACCAACCCACAGACCAAACCAATTTAAAAACCGAGACGGGTGTCATGGACTGGAAAATTGAAATCGCTTTCTGAATTCTGTCTACGTTCAATTCATTCGTACATACAGGAGTTTATTGGTCTCTCCTGCAGTTGTGGGGGATCCAATAACAAATCTAATAATCAATAGGCAGCACTGGGTCACAAGCCATTTCTCAGGGCCCACATGATTTCAACACAGTCGGGCTACCAACTCGCAGTCAGAGGAGGACCCATTTGAGGAGCAACATTTGGCCCAAAATGCGAATTTGACTGTGGTAGCCTAGCGGTTAAGGAGTTGGACTGTAGATCAGAAGGTCCAGGGTTCAAAGCCCACCTCTGCCAAGCTGCCACTGTTGGGTCCTTGAGCAAGACCCTCACATTCAGGGTGTAGTTGGCTCTATAATCAACCAGTTATTTAATGTGAACATTTAAATTTGATTAATAAAATAAATGAAGTACAGTAGACCCCCGCCTATTGGTGGTTCAGCATTCGCAAATTCACACATTTGCGGAATTTTCTCTGGAACGTATCTACTTGTTATTTGAGTGTTTACATGAGCTGTTTCAAAGGCATATCCCAACTCCTACACCTACTGCTACTGGTGTCTTGTAGATGGTTGGGTGTGTGCATGTTAACTCCAATACTCGAATGCTATTGGCTGGTGTTCGAATGGCTCTACAAGGTGGGCTCTCATTGGTTGATACATAATGCAGTGCAAACGCGCAGTCACGCCAAACTCAACCTCGTTCACGCATGGTTGGATTTAACCATAACCATTTTGGGAGGGGGTTAAAAATATTTGCAGATTTGTACTATTCGCGCTAGGTTCTGGCCCTTAACCCCCGTGATCATGGTACCGGGATCAAGTACCCATTAACGCAGCAATCTTAGACTCATTTATAGTTAAAGCAACAGGTGCTCAAAACCAATCATTCTGAAAAGTTCTGTTTAGACAGGGTGGGAAGATCATTGGGGTATTTTGACCATCCGTTACATCAATGGTCCTAGATTATCTACTGGTTCACTTTTAGTTCCATGTCCTTATTCTACGCTCACTGTCCATGTTACCATATAGATGCACCACGTAGTTCTACCATTACATACCATATGTTTCTTTACATACTTTTATTTCCCTTTAGTCTGTTCTCTAAGGGTCAGGACCCCCACAGGAGCAGCACAGATCTCCTACTATTAGGGTGGTGGATCACTCTTAGCATTGGCGTGACAATGATGTTAGTGTGTGCTCTTATAAGTGGATCAGATACAGCAGTGCTGCTGGAGTTCTTAAACAGTTTAATCTTTTAGACACATCGACCTTATGGATTCACCGTATATATAGAGACAGTAGCTTGTCCTCCAATCCATCATCCCTTAAAACTCCAGCAGCACTGCAGTCTGATCCACTCATTCCAGCACGACACTCACTAACTCACTGTAGAACTGCTTCTATATGGTAAGTGGAACTGATAAAATGGACAATGTGTAGAAACAAAGTGGAGCTTGTTTCTACACATTGAGATGGTGGTTGCTTCATGGTTGAGGTTCAGACATCCAACTGTTAACCACCAACCATAAAGTGATAATGTTCACTGTTATAAGGGCTCATTTGAGAAAACGTCCTCCATTCTGTAGACATCAAGGACGTTTGCTCTATTCCTGCATTCAGCTAGGGACTCAAGGATCCACCTTCACACCAGTTAGATTTGTCTTCTGTCACAAAAGCTCATCAGCAGACCCTATTCCCACTCGAGAATCGAGCAGATTGTAGTAGAGGTTTATTAAGAGTGCTGCTCATTATTCTACTCCGTTTCATCCAGAGCTGCTGGTAATTTAGTTTGCTCTTGTTGGAGTCAGTGTCCTGATTTCTGGAGGAACCTGACAAGCAGAAACCCGCTCCGAGTTCAGCTCAGGCTCGGGATCTGAGTCGTTTCTATACAGTGTCATATTTCATTCATATTGCTTTCATTTTCGCTCTGTCAGAGAGGAGACAGCCGCATCGCCGAGTACATAAACAACTCTATTTTACCTGGGACGGGGACGCTGAGTAAAAAGGCAGTTTGCTCCACTTCTACGCCCTGCATCACACTCATCTCTCTCCATCTACGCAACTCGCTCCGATGCTCTGCTTCCCCTTTTCCTCAAAAACAAACAGCATCCGTGAGCCTCCCCGTGAACCTAGGGGACGATGCGATTTCTGAGGCTGACTGACATTTTTCAGTGTCAAAACTCCACTCGAGCACTGTTCCCATTCAGGACTGAGGCTGCACTGATTTACTGCTCAAGGACTTTTGCTTGGAAAAGTTATGTTTTATTACGTTCAACACTGGATTTCTTGTCAGCCTTCTTTATTTATTTAGAAAGTGAAAATTCTTGCTGCTGGCATCCTCAAAGCTGCGCTACATCTCCCTGCTTCTAATGTGCAAATCAGCTCGACTGCACCTCTCCGCTACGCACACACCCGATGCTCCGAAACGGCGCCTCGCTCTCTTCAGCCTTCGCCATTTTCTTACGGTTTCCTTGCCGAGTGGCCTCGGCCCTCTTGACCCGCATTCGCTGAATGGTTGTTCATTTATCTGAGCGCGGCTACGGCTTTTGCGGCGGCACTTCTGCGCCGGCTGCTTTCTGAATGAGCTCATCAGATGGAGAGCGACTGAAGCTGACTCACCCAGGGCAGTCCGAGGTCAGAGCGTCGCACCGCTTATTAAAATCCCAGAGAGGAAGGCCTTTCCCGATCAGCCTAACCTCGCAAATTAGCCGTGTTCTGTGCCAGCTGATAGGCGTAATGCTCATGTGAATGGAAGCAGATCTGAGCCGGGGATTAAAGCGCTAGGCGGTTTGCTACGAGAGGGCGCATGCTGGTCACTCGCTCACGCCCGCCGCTCTAATTTAAGCAAACCGAAGTCAGCGGGTTTAATAAGTGCAACTTGTGTGACTTGTTTGAGGACTAGCAGTGTGTCTTTTCCCGCTGTGGTGCCTGAGGACGCTGAGCCGAGGAGGCTGGAGACAGGCAGCACCATGATCTCTTCTTTGTATACTGTATATATTTATGTATAACAGCTGATGTAACAGTATTGCGAAGCTGTCAGCACTCCTGGTTTACTGTTCCTGCTTTTTTTGTCCTCTGTCTGCACTTTTTTAGAAGATCTGGAAACTCTTGAAAGTAGGACTAGAAGATTTGTAAAGAAAAAAAAAAGTGTGTGGGGGACTAAATCAACACTTATTGCTCCTATATTATCACATTAATTAATTTTCCCTTCATGTCATTTCTTCCACTCGTTCCATTGTTAAAGGACAGCATGGCTGTTTTCTGTCTTATGTACAGCTATGCATTTAACGACCTACTGTAGCTACTGTAATGTAAATATAAAGGCTATTTTCACAAGTAAACTGCATGCAAACAATACAGGAATGCATCAGAGATACTGCAGAAAACAGCTGGATCCACCCAACATCCCCAACGCCTCTGCATTTTTAATTTATGGAACTTTTTAATAATTATAGAAAATAATATAATGTACTGTTCTGACCCTGTGTTGGTTAAAGTCCTAACACTTAACAGGATGCTATGATGGATCTGGTACTTCTGATTAAAAAATGTATTAGGAACAACACAGAGTGAAACAGACTCAGGTTAGAGAGAAAATACAGGTTTGGGTTTGGGGGGGCAAACATGAGCACTACTGACAATAGGACAGGGACACACTTAATGTACACATACCATTTAGAGCTGGGTACAAATAACTAATAACACGAGTAACTTAGCCTTTATTGGTATTGATTGGCTGCTGAGGTGACCAAATGTTTACTGCTGCAATGTCTGGAGTAAAAAGACAGGTTCTTACTTCCTATTATAATTTATTTTCAGTTTAAGACCTCGGTCGTTAAAGCCGATGGTCATTGATTAGATGTAATTTAAACAGCTCATACCTGTACATTTAATTTTATTTTTAAACAAGTTAGTCCCTGCTTTCACTCAGAAGTTTTGGACTCTTACAGCAGTAATTCAGTTTGAATTGACTTCATAGAAATGCAGATCCAAAAATCCTAAGCTAAAGACAGCAATGGAAAAACTGCAGGACTTTATGACCTAGTATTCATTCATTCATTTTCATACCTGCTCAACTCTATTTTACCTGTTAGAACAGGCACAAAGGACAGGACTCACTCAATAATTTAACTTTGACACTTTAGAGATGATAGTTAATTTAACTCGTCATGAACACATGGAGAACATGCAAACTCCACACAGACAGTTGCAGCGGCTTCCGGTGCCAACCCAATATGAACACATGAGAGTAAGGCGTAAGGGTGCTCTGGATAGTCAGGGGTCAGTTTTGCAATGCCTGCCCTCCACCGGTGTCCCCTCACTCTGACAGTTCTAAGAACCTTAAATAATGGAACGATGGCACCAGAACACACCACCCAGGTCTCTTCAGTGGTGGACTAGCTTATTAGAGATCTAAAGAATTTTTTTCTCAGTTTATCAGGACTTTTAGTTGTCAGTGCTTCCGTACGTCCATTGGTTCTCATCATTATAAGTAACTAATCTGTTCCATAGGAACTTTTTTTTCTCCTCTTTCCCATCTCATATATTTACTGTATGTTGAGCCGAAAAACTGAGCAGCTTCCGGTGCCAACCCGATATGAACACATGAGGGTAAGGCGTAAGGGTTCTCTGGATAGTCAGGGGCCTGCCCTCGACTGGTGTCCCCTCACTCTGACAGTTCTTAGAACCTTAAATAATGGAACGATGGCACCAGAACGCACCACCCAGGTCTCAGCAGTGGTGGACTAGCTTATTAGAGATCTAAATAATTTTTTTCTCAGTTTCTCAGTACTTTTAGTTGTCAGTGCTTCCGTACGTCCATTAGTTCTCATCATTATAAGTAACTAATCTGTTCCATAGGAACTTATTTTTTCTCCTCTTTCCCGTCTCATGTACTTACTGTATGTTGAGCCGAAAACCGACCACCTTCTGGTGCCAACCCAATATGAACACATGAGGGTAAGGCGTAAGGGTTCTCTGGATAGTCAGGGGCCTGCCCTCGACTGGTGTCCCCTCACTCTGACAGTTCTTAGAACCTTAAATAATGGAACGATGGCACCAGAACGCACCATCCGAGTCTCTGCAATGATGGACTAGTTTTTTAGAGATCTAAAGAATTTTTTCTCAGTTTCTCAGTACTTTTAAATGTCAGTGCTTCCGTATGTCCATTGGTTCTCATCATTATAAGTAACTAATCTGTTCCATAGGAACTTTTTTTTTCTCTTCTTTCCTGTCTCATGTACTTACTGTATGTTGAGCCGAAAACCGACCACCTTCCGGTGCCAACCCGATATGAACACATGAGGGTAAGGCGTAAGGGTTCTCTGGATAGTCAGGAGCCTGCCCTCGACTGGTGTCCCCTCACTCTGACAGTTCTTAGAACCTTAAATAATGGAACGATGGCACCAGAACGCACCACCCAGGTCTCTGTAATGATGGACTAGCTTTTTAGATATCTAAAGAATTTTCTCTCAGTTTCTCAGTACTTTCAGTTGTCAGTGCTTTTGTACGTCCATTGGTTCTCATCATTATAAGTAACTAATCTGCTCTGTAGGAACTTTTTTTTCCCTCCTCTTTCCCGTCTCATATACTTACTGTATGTTGAGCCGAAAAACCGAGCAGCTATCATGCTCTACATGTCATATTAAACGTTCACATGGCTCCATTTCACCCTGTCCTGTGATCTCTGAGAAGATGCACAGCGACTTTGAAATCCTCCTAATGACCCTAGTTACCATTTGATGGGTTTCTCTTTGCACTTTTGACAGCAAGGCAGGTTGCATAAACAGAAGAGAGAGGAGCATCAAGGAAAGCACGAGCGTTTTACGCTAATTTGCACATTTGGTTGGTGCCATTTGTAGAGTAGCAGAAGTGGCACGGTGTGAGTTAAAGATGCATAATTAATTATCAATGATTGTCTTCCTCACCGAATTAAAGATAATTGACTGCATTTATTGGTGAGCATAATAAGAGATAGCTAAGTGTCTAATGTTCAGATGTCACTTCAGCGCTTGTTGCTTCCCCACATTTAGATTTATTGACTTATTAAACGCTCTTGATCTCATTATTGAGCACAATAATAGTCATTATCATTTTCGCCATTATCACACAGCTGTAATATGTGCCTAACAGACCAGTACTGTGGCCTGTTGAAGGAAACATTGATTAGCAAATTAGGGACCTGCACGGTTCTAATGTTGTATCATCTGGACTGCCAATTAGTGCACAAGCTGGTAAGCAGTGCTTGACTTCATTTGTCTGGATTATACATTGTTTTGTCTCGTGAAGTTGCACCAGAGCGGTCGCTTATGTTGCGTAAGTCCTTTTTTGGGGGAAGTTTGGTTGTTCTTCCAAATATGTTAAGTCAAGTGACATTTCTTTACATTATATAGCACTTTTTACAACAGCATTGTCTCAAAGCAGCAAGCCCAAGGCGACAGTGGCCAGGAAAAGCATTCAAAATGCGATAGGGGTAACCTTGGGAGGACCAAGACTCAAAAAGGGGCCCAGTCTACTTAGGCAGCTTAGCTTCTATAAAAATGTAATTAAATTACATAAATAATTCATTTATATACAGTGGGGAGAACAAGTATTTGATACACTGCTGATTTTTAAGGTTTTCCCACTTGCAAAGCATGTA
>JAVSBU010000145.1:870262-880856 GCA_033118015.1 Loricariichthys derbyi | reverse complement strand
TGCAGCAGGTTAGACTTGTTAAATATAGGAATGGTAATGTTCTAACAAGTGAGGAGAGTGTGATGGGAAGATGGAAGAAGTACAAGTAATATGATAACTTTACAAAAAATACGAAAACAACACAAAAAGTCATTACCATAAGCTTTCCTTGGAGGTGGGTTCTGAAAACACTTTGATTAGATTTGTTTTAATGTGATTGGCCTGCAGTCATATTTGGGAATTAATGTATCACAAACTATTAATAAATAATGCATAGTGATGCTTCTGAATTCTTATGAAGGCTTGAGACGACTCGGATGCACAGAACCCGGTTTGTGATGAAAACGAGTCATTTGATTGGTGTCAGTCTGGTAAACAGAACCCGTTCAGTCTCAGGTCATCAGTACCGGCCGGTGACCCAAAAAGGCTTTAATTGGACATGTGATTTTATTTTAAATTCAGTTATTGATGGATGTGACACGGTGGCAAAGCTGTTCGTGTGAAAGTCTTACAGCTTGGTGGATACGGTTTCCAACATGAACGTTTCCTTTGTGGAGTTTGCATGTTCTCCCCTGTGTTTGGGTTTCCACCGGATACCAACTGTGAGTACATGCCCCTTAATTGATTGACACCCTGCATAGTGTTGATTCTCACCTTGCAACATAAATGAATGAATGATGGCTCTTACACCTCGTCCATGTGTTCCCAGGAATATGAGCTTTATTTAAATATCTCAAAACCTTCAGATTAATGTTAAGCCCCAACATTACAAGTGATATAAATAATGTAGAAGCTGTCCCTCAACATGTCCAGTGGACAGTTGTGTCCCTCCAGGCCCATTTTATTCATGAAATACAGAGCTTAGGAATGCTGGGTGAAAGACAAGAATTGACCTTGAGCCTCAGATCTAACCTGACCCTGATGAATGAGTTAATGTCGTCCCCCTCTTTCACCCCGTCTCTGAAGGTGCAGAAGGTTCTGCACATCATCGGTCTAACATCTTGACATCTGGGTCAAATCTCTGCTCTCATAAATGTCCTTTCACAAGCTTCTACATTGGTTTGAAATTCAAGATCTAAGTTGTTTGCTTGTGGAAAAGAAAGGCTGGATGGAGATGTGGAAGTCTTTGTGTAATGCTTTTCAGACCGTGTTATTGTCAGAGCTGGAAGTGTGCGCTGCCTCGCCGGCTGCCTCTCTCGTTTCAGCTTTTATCTCCTTTCTGCTCCACAAGAGTTCCATCAAACGGACGTGACAAATCTGCTGCGTGTGTGGGCGGCATAGCGCCATTGCGGTTATTGCTGTCGCTTTAGAGGTAAAGAGATCCCTGATTCGATTCCGGTATGGACTCTGCTATTAGTGGGTGAGTTTGCATGTTCTCCCCATGTTTATGTGTCCACGGTTTTATGCAGAGCGAGGTTGAATCTTTCTCAAGGACCTAAGGGTGACAGCTTGGCAGAGGTTGGAACCATCGCCCATCTGATCCATAGTCCAGTACCCCAACTGCTAGGCTACCACAATCCAAACACAGGTTTTCTCCAGGTAATCTGCTTTACATCCACAGTCACAGGCAAGTTAGTTGCTCTAAAGTGTTTGGTGGTTGTGTATGTGTTGTATGAACTTGTGTTGGTTCCTGCCTTGTGACCTGTGCTGCTGGTTTACATTTATGGCTTTTAGCAGACTCCCTTATCCGGAGTGACTTACAAAAGGAATTCTGGGTTAAGGGTTTTGCTCAAGGACCCAACAGTGGCTGCTTGGCAGAGGTGGGATTTGAACCCTGGACCTTCTGGTACTAGAGTCCAATGCCTTAGCCTTAAGCATAGAACCTGAACTTTAAGATGTAATTGCTTGGATTGTAGAACTTTAACAAATGGAACTTGCTCTGGATAAGGGCACCAAACTCATGCAGACATGGCGACAGCGTGCAAACTCAACCAGCAATGGCAGGGAATCGAACCAGGGATCTCTGGACCTTTGAAGCAGCAGCAATAACGGCCGTGCTGCTATGCCACCCACATATATGCATCGAACATCAAGATCAGTGTGTTTACATGTATTAAATAATCTGTTAACTGCAGAAAATCAGATCTTGTCTGAAATCTAATCAACGAGTATGCATGCACATGAGTAATCATCGAATGGGAAAGCTCCAGGGTTTACATGACTTAGGCATTAATCTGATTTCTACTTCATGAGTCTCACAGAATCACTGAGATCCCCGACCCCGGGCTCCACCTGTGTGGAGTTTGCATGTGGGTTTTCCCCAGGTACTCCGGTTTCCTGCCACATTCCAAAGATGTGTGTTAGGTTAATTGGTGTTTCTGAAGTGCCCCTAGTGGCTGATTGTTTGAGCGGATGTGCCCTGTGATGGATTTGCACCCTGTCTAGGGTTGTTCCTACCAGCTAGGCACCGGCTCTCCCATGACTCGGACTAGGATAAGCTGATAAGACGATGAAGGAATGATTGAAGTTCTTCATTATTACGTGTATATACTGCGTTTCAGAGTTTTCAGAACGTCTTCGATAGCTGTTTCACTGCCTTCAAGTCCATGGTGCGTTTAATTTCAGGGTTGCCAGATTCCACGAAAAAAAAAAAAATCACTGTCAATGTAAAAAGAGGTCAAATAAAAAAGAGGCCCAGTCTTTAGAATAGTTGGACCTGGCATCTAATTAACAACAGGCAACTGAAAAAAACGATTATTGGATTAAAATCCAGCTCTCTTTATTCTATTTCTTAATCTGATATCTATAATCTCCTGAGAACCAAAGAGAAAAAGTGTCTTACAGTTTCTGCTTACAGGTGATTGTCCGTTATAAAGGACATAAATGATCGGGCCGGGTCTCAGGAGGATATCAGAGCATGCTATATGCACCACTTGAATGATCATATAACTGCAGAAATATAACAATAATCTAATTCGGGCATCTGCTAAATGCCTTAAATGTAAATATAATTAAGCAGGTCTGAAAATGAATGAATGCACATGTGTATGTTTTTTGTCTATAGACCATCTGTACGTGTGTTTTCTTGGCCTTTTCCTTCTTCACCCAGCCGGTGTCATTTTTTCAGCTTATCGATCTTGTCATCTCGTAGAGCCTTCACAGTGCTGTGGTCTGTGAGTAGATATAAGTGACACTTATCGTATTAGCTCGTGGATGGGCTTCGCTTTCAGCTCTCCTTTAGCTAAATGAGCAGTAAAGGCAGCGAGGAGCTTCCTGCTCGGACCGGCGCTCGTCCTCGGAGTCCTGGCATGGTGAAAGCGCAGTCCACAGATGAAAAATGATAAATGAGTCTTTGCCCGAGTCGTTGTGCTACCGTTGATTCAAAGCACTATCTTAACTGAAACTGTTTGAGAGCGAGAGTAGATAGGATAAGAAAGGAGGGAGCAAACACACAGTAGGGAGCACAGATAGGATAAAGTATGTTGTCGAAGAAATGACATCATATGGCTTCTGTGGATGCCCCTATCTCACATAGCGGTATTTTGCCGTGGCTGTCGTGGCACGGCCTTTTCGCATTCTTACTTGAGTGTACTGGGAGTGTCTTGGGCATGTCATAGTTTACCCAGGCATTTTTCAAGATTATGGGGAGGGCGTGGCCTAAATACTGCAAACCCAGGAGAAAATCAAACATGTTTGATTTTCGCCTGGCTTGACAAGGAAACCTATGTTTGTATACTTTTGCCCCTATCTCCCATAGAACTATTTTGCCGTGGCTGTCATGGGTCAAAAAACCTCGACATCTATGACAAAAATCAAGACAAAAGGGGCAGAGAATAGTATGCAAATTATCCTACCATTAAACCTCGCTAGGTGTTGTGTACATTGGAGAGTGTCGTGATTGTATGGCGAATCCCACGCCAAACTTTGTTAAAAAGTTGACGAAAAATTGCTAAAGACACCAAGAGCCCCCCCATATGCCGCGTTTTGCTATATAAGATTGCATCAAATTCGACCGATAGTCCAAGACAGCAATGATATAGTACGAGTTCCACCGAAGGCGCACGTTAACCCGAAGGCAAGCTTGGTGCTGCCATGAAAGGCGAAATGAATATATGCAAATTTAGCCCCGCCCCTAACCCAGACTGTATGAATTCAGGGCTTTTAATATTAATATAATACATTTTCCTCGTGATATTAATACATTTTTGTGATATTAATATAATATAATTATATATAAGTTCATACTATATTATTGCTGTCTTGGACTATCATCCGAATTTGATGCGATCTTATATAGCAAAACGCGGCATATGATGGGTTCTCAGCATCTTTAGCAAGTTTTCACCGACCTTTTAACGTAGTTTGCCGTGGGATTCCCCGTACATTCACGACACTCGCAAATGTATACGGGACCTAGCGAGGTTTAACGGTAAGATAATTTGCATACTATTCTCTGTTCTCCGCCCCCTTTTGTCTTGATTTTTGTCATAGATGTCAAGGTTTTTTGACCCACGACAGCCACGGCGTAAATACTGCTACGTGAGAACGGGGTATAAATGAGCAGTAAATGCAGCGAGGACCTTCCTCGGACCGACGCTCGTTCTCGGAGTCCACAGAGGAAAAATGACAAATGAGTCTTTGCCCAAGCTGTTGTGCTAGTGTTGATTCAAACCACTATCTAAACCGAAACTGTTTGAGAGCGAGAGTAGATAGGATAAGAAAGGAGGGAGCAAACACACAGAGGGAGCACAGATAGGATAAAGTATGTTGTCGAGGAAATGACATCATATGGCTTCTCCGGAGGTGGGCGGAAAGTCATTTTGCGGAGCAGCTCCGTCTCTGTCCTGCCTCACCCCCCACACGCTTGCTTTATGGCTCTGAAGTTACAGCATGAGTCAGATTGGTGACTAAGAAGTCACACTGAAATGTCTGACTCTCGCCCGTGGCGCCTCTTCATCAGAGTTAGCGGGGTCTGCACTAATAGCACATAACCGTCACGGGGGAACGATGATGGTGTCTGGGAACGGGTGCGCCTCCGTCTCGGGGAAGGTGAATTCCATGACAATCATTCCACAGCGTGCATAGCCAATTTAAAGAATATATTGGCTGTTGCCTCCTGACCCACACATTTGAATAGTAGCTGATTGCCTGTGGGTTCAGCTTCCATCAGAAGCCCATCACACACACAGTGACTCAGTCGACAAACCCTACAGAATTTCCATTTTCTTGGAGGCTAGTGGAGATGTTAAGATGAACTGGCAGTAACAGAGGGATAAAACAAACAGGATGCAGTCCCCGGTTTTCAGAACAACACAGTGTTTTTATCCTCTGCTTCCACCCGCTTCCTTTCATTCTTTCGGTTCACACAACATGTACAAATATTAACGACTAATTGCTCCGCCGAACGTGGAGATCTCATTTGTGGAGCTGATGGACCTGCTGGTGCGGCACCGCGTCCCTCTGTTCAGCTTCTTGATTCTGGCCGTGTGGCTGTGCAGATTTGTTTAGCGTCCTGTGTGTGATTGGAGGCAAACTCTGCATCTGTCCTGTAGCGTCGTGCCAAGTGCGTTGATTAAAACGAAAATGGAAAAAGCTAACCGGATAAGGCGCGGCTCATCTACAGATGGGTGAAGTGTCCATTTCCACACTGCCATACATTACAGCAAAATCCATCCATTCATTCATTCATTCATCTTCAGTCACTGCTTTTCTCCTCGCGATTTCTCCAAACTTGCACTCATATTTAAGAGCAAATTAGGGAAACAAATCCTACTGGCATGTTTTTTATTCTGAGAAATCCCAACGTAAATCCTTGAGAACACCGTGAGAACATGCCAAACTTCTCATAGACTAACAAGTGCCACTGATCTAGTCCTGGTAAAAGGCTTGAAGCTGCAGAGCAATTTTTTTTTTCCTTAACCATTTTTTTATTTCCTTTTAGATTCCCTACAGCACTGTGCAAAAGTCTTAGGCCACCGTTAGTTTAGATAAACCACTGTTTATGTATCTAATAATCAGTTTCTTTATTAGAATGCAAATAAAATACAGGAAATTTGATGCAGTAAAAAAAACAGCAAGAACTGCTTCTATGGGCTGCAGTGACAAGTTTTTAGTACTTTCTCCCTTTACACTTGAGCAATAGCAGCATCTGGCAGCTTCATCAGGATGCTGAGCCTTCTACAGTCAGGAGTTTGATCAGGAATTGCCTTTTTGGAGGAGCCAAGAAACCACCAGCAGTGTGTTGTATACTCACTACTGTATATATTTTAATTATATATGACTAGATAAGAAGTTTGGTCTTATCCAGTGGATGATTGTTACCTGGTTCCAAACCATTTATGGGCGTAAATTTATGTCAGTTTTGACCCATGGGTACAGGGTCAATAAAAACAACTGAGAGAGAGAGAGAGAGAGAGAGAGAGAGAGAGAGAGAGAGAGAGAGAGAGAGAAGGAATTGGCGATACCCTGTGGTAAAATGGAGAATTGCAACGAAATGTGCAAAAATGCATTTCTTCACATCGACTTCTTAGGTCTGAAAAGTTTTTAAACTTGAATCTTCTTTAAAATGAATGGAGTTATATATCCTCCTGAGAACCGAGGGGGAAAGTGTCTTGCAATTTCTGTTTACAGGTGAATAGAATGTCCATTATAAAGGACATAAATGAATGGACCGGGTCTCAAGAGGATATAAATATTCATGACCTAATTTGCATTTACCATATATGGATTAACTGGGTGGTATGGAGGTTGAGGATTTATGGGGGCACTTGTAGACAGTTCAGTACCGTCACAAGATGATTTGAATATTGTGAAATCATGCTGGATAACATGGATCAATCTTGCACAGACTGTTATTACAGCAGCATTTTATACGTACGACATACTGATCGATCCTGAAAGTCAAATTTAAATTGTAATGATAAGCATTGCGTTAAAATGGAGGAAACCACATTCATTAAAACTGAACGGAACTTGAATTTAGGAGCTTGATGAAAAGTTAAGTCCGAATACAGGTGGGAAAGAAAGTAGCATGTCTCCTCAAGTTCCACCATTTTGCTCTGGTTGCTATGGTGACACGAACAACTTCTTGCAAATCCTATCGGTGGCCTGCAGTTCAGCAAAACGAGGTTCTCGCACCACTGTTTAGAGCAATAAAATCTCTATGAAAATGCCTCCAAGTATCGTGAGATGATATCTTGCCGTGTTACCGTCTCTCAGCTGCACTTCTGCTCTTCTCAAATCAGCAGTCCAGCTGCAGTCCTGAGCTCCGATCTGGCCTCGGGCTGCTTTTAAGAACCATTGGTTTAGCATAGGCCCATCTGTTAGGAGTGCTGTGCTTCACTCTGTTATGCTCGATGCCTTCCCCCTTTTTTTCCCCTTGCTTTATCCTTCTCTCTTCCCCAGTTACTTCTATAAATAGCGGCTGAAGTCAGAGGCTCTGCATTAGAATATCACGCAATCAGAAGGGAAGGGCCCTCTGTAGGATTACGTGTGTTGGAACGCGTGTGACTTTCCTGCTGGATATGTGCACTTGTGTCGGAGCGTTCGGGGTCAGTAATTTCCAGTCCGTGTGACAGACCCACAAAGAGGGCAGTGTGCACTCGCTCCCCATGGAAACGACAAAGCCCCGGCGAGATGGGTGACGCTTTCAGATTACGGCAACAATGGAAACGGAAACTCGGCACACTCCTTAAGAACCCCTTCGTTTATTCATCCGTTATTAGAAATCCCGTTTTGGGGAGGGAGGAGGGGGAGCACTGGAGCTGCACGTTTCCATTGGGACCTGGTCCAGTTCCAAAGGTTCTGATTCTAAATTTGTATACCTGCATCTACATATAAGGCGGGACCTAATGGTGATAAGCGCGTGGCTAACAGCAGGGCGATGCTGACGGTATAACCATATAGAGTGACTGAACCTCGAAATTTGAACACCTCTTTACTCAAACGATTCAGATTTTGCCCCCAAATTCAAACAAATAATTACGACTTCGAACATCATTAGCACGCTAAATACAACAGAGGTGCAATCTTTCAGCCATCAGTTGGTGGCAATAATGCACAAATAAAGCACGACAATTACTATAAAACCCAAAAAAAGAAGAATGACTAGGGTGCGATCGTAAGCCTATTATGTATATTATATTATTTTATTATGAGGTTATTTTATTGTGTATATGCATATTGTGATTTGAGACACTATCAGACAGTCACTGGTCCTGCAGTGGGACGTGTCGAAAATGGCTATAAAGTTTCACTTTATTTTCGCTTATTTCATGTCTTTATTGATTTTATGCATTATATTATCTCCCTTTATTCAAGCTTTTAATTATTAATCACATATGAATATAGCTGTACAAAATTATTTGTGGCACTCCAGAATCAATTTAGTTAATTCTGAAGTTTCACTGTTTAATTATGTCATTATTTCTGTCTGTTCATTAGAACACATATATAAATACGGGAACTTTATGCAGTATTAAAAAACTGAAACAAACAAAATCTATTTGAAAGGGTAGAAGACCAAGAAACCACTTTTGGGAGGAGGTCAACAATTTGATTTGTTTAAAACAACAAATCTACAGTGGTGTGAAAAAGTTTTTGCCCCTTCATGTTTTCTTTTTTTTTTGCATGTTTGTCACTCTTAAATGTTTCAGATCATCAAACCAACTTAAATATTAGTCAAAGACAACATAAGTAAAAACAAAATGCAGTTTTTAAATAAAGGTTTGTATTATTAAGGGAGAAAATGAAACTAAACCTAGGTGGCCCTGTGTGAAAAAGTGTTTGCCCCCTAAACCTAATAACTGGTTGATCCACCCTTAGCAGCAACAACTTCAATCAAGCATTTGCGATAACTTACAATGAGTCTTTCACAGCGCCGTGGAGGAATTTTGGCCCACTTGAATTTGCAGAATTGTTGTAATTCAGCCACATTGGAGGGTTTTCAAACATGAACCGTTTTTTAAGGTCAAGATTTTCTTATTATAACTCTTAAGACCTCGAGGAGTAAAGTGAACAGATGATGACTGGATGACCTGTAATTAAGTAATCCATTGGTTGCTGTTAGTAATGGATGTAGCTGAATCAGTTCAAATCAGTAATTACTTGTAGATGGGGTGTCCAAATACTTTTGGTCATGCATTGTTACCTACTCTGCTACAGTTCTTATCCTGAAGAGGTTTTACAGTATATGTGTCTGTTCATACATTTCCTTTCATTACATTTTAAACTCTCTGCAGCTTCAGGATATTAACCTATAGGTTGGGATTTCAAGTCCTGGTACTGCCATGTTCCCACAATCAGGCACTTGAGCAAGGCTGGGATGATCAGGTCGCTTAATATTTCATAACTATTACCAATTCACATGTTTCTCAAACGTGTAAACTTTTTACAGAACATCAGGTTTCAGTGGTACCTGTTTGGTTCTTGTTTCAACAGTTCGTTGTTTATCCTTGTTATCAGTGTGATAAGTTTTTCTTTATCTATGAAGAAGCAGTAGAGGTTCTGTAAGACACCTGGTCTTATCTGGTCAGGTTTCCAAGGTCCACTGTCATGACTTTATCACATGGTGCCTCTGAGGTGCGAGCCGCTGTACTGTTGCTGGGTTTGATTTGAGATTTGCAGAGTTTTTCTGCCCTGTTTACATATATTAATACGATCAAAGCGCAGGGAAGTCGGCATGGTGTCGTGCTGGGTGCATGTGCTGCCTCGTGTCCGCCAAAAAACAGCTTGCTCGTTTAGTATCAGTCACTCCATAATCTGCAGAGCCTCTTCAAAAGAATTCGGGGACAAGGTGGAGCTGGAGACAAGTAAAATTGATTTGATGGTGAGATGCCCTTGTTACCTGTGAGACAGCAGGATGCATTTAGCAGCTAATGTGGCTCCTGTAAGCCCCTGATCCCACGGCGTTCCTTTAGGACATGTACAAGAGCAGGGTCTGCAGATCCAGTGGACTCTCTCTGAGAAACCCATATGAAGTCACCTCCTGTTTTTAACTCACTCTAGCAGTGGGTTCCAGTCAGAAAACGATCTACTAGTTTTAGCCACTCCCAGAGATAGGATAAATCCTTTCCCAGGAACAACCTCACTCATAATAGAGTCTGCATGTACAGTGCTGGACCTCTAGAGTGTAATCAGAAGGTTAAGTTATTTGGGGATGTTCTTCAGGGACAGGTATCAGAGCCCTCCAACCCTAACCAGTAAAGAATCTAAGCAAACAAGCTAAACAGTGCCATCAGAAGATTAATCACCTGGTAAGGGCCAAACGTTAGAAACACTAGTTCCTGAGGACATGGGTTTGATTCCCCGTGCTACATGCAAGTTCAGTTGCTGCATTTTGGGACCCTGGCATCTGCCTATGCCCTGTGTTCATGGGTATTAGGGCCTCTGCAACTATGACCAGGGGGTAAGGATGCAAAAATGTCATGACGTGCATCATGGATTGGGATGATGCTTTCTGCAATTGCATTTTTTGAACACCAGAGGGTGCAGTCATGTGTCATATTCTCACACATATCTTGAATTAACTTCTTCTTCTTTCGGCTTTTCCCTTTTCACTGAGTCATCCTCCTCCATCCCACCCCGTTGTCCACATCCTCCGTCCCCACATCAACCACCTCCATATCCTCTCCAACTGCATCCATACATCCCCTCCCTGATCCTCCTCCCCGTCCCC
>JAVSBU010000145.1:762543-772908 GCA_033118015.1 Loricariichthys derbyi | reverse complement strand
AAATGCATTAACCGTAAATAAACTTCAATTACTAACATCGCTGCTTATGAATGCCATAGCAACAAACATGAGCCGTGTGGGTTTATGTGAGATACACCTGTTCAATTAAAATGAAAACTAAATTACAGAAAGCCACTGAATGTGTGGCCGTGGATTTAGAAGGACCTGGCAACAGTGGCAGCACAAAATAACATTAAAAACGAAATAGAATTAAGTAAAAGTCTGTGCTCGACATGGGCACACCTGTTTCGTTACCATAGCGACTGATCTGGACACTCTGTACTCAAACGCTAGATCTAAAATAGGACTCGAGACAGAAATCAGATTTGCACTCCAGTGAGAGAAATCTAATGACCTACAATCATTACTGGCTGTCCTGCAAAGGTTACACCCAGAACACATCATGCAATGGCAAAGAAATTAAGACGTTAAATTAAAACGTTAATGGAAAGTGTCAATTTTTGTGAACAGAACAGAAACTTTTTGGCAGAAATGTCCATCCCTATATTTGGAGGAGAAAAAGAAAAGTCCAGCATCTAAGCCTTATGCCAACTGTGAAGCATGGTGAAGGAGAGTCAAGGTTTGGAGCTGCTTCACAGTCAGGGCAATGTATTAAGGGAAAATAAAGAAACAAAAAAATAGGAGTATATCAGGAGTACAACAGTTCATCATCGGATGGTTAATCAAAGTATAACGATCCCACAAGCCTAGCAAATCATAATTGGACAGTTTAAATTAAAGCAATAAGAAATTTGAGTTATTTTACTTACTGACTGCAGAGTTACGTCTTAACCTATATTAAAATCCCTTGGATTTTATAAAACAAAGACGAAAAAATATATTAAATTTATCTGCATCTAACAAACTAAATAATTATTGACATTATTTGCAAAAAATAATTGTTTAACAGTGAAACGTTTTCTTAACAGCTTCAATCCTGAAAGCAAATAAGCTGCTGAAACCAGGATTTGCATTTGCTGTTTTTATAAACTTGCATGCTCACTGCGCTCTGTAACTTATACTGTAACTACAGCTCATACTAAAGCCCACCATAAAGAGGGAGAAGTACTTTAAGCAAACAGCCCAAGTCATTAATTTATCATCTCCTCCTCATTTGTTTTAATAACTTATTTTCTGCTAATCCACCAGGAAAATCAGAACTGATCTCAAAACTTTATATTCACAATGTGTCGCAAAATAACTGCCTAGTTTAATTGTTTCATCGTTCTAAAAACCCGGTACATTGATTCTCCCACAGCTGTTTGGATGCTGTTATAATGGCTTAATATAATGGAGGTTTATGCAAGAAATCCCAGAACGTACAAAAACAATTTTCTCTATTTTCTAAAGCCAATTAGCAGCTTCATGAATCATTAGCAAGGCTCTATCAGTCATTAAACACAAGGGTTCACATATTTTTCCAGCCTAGATTGCATCAGTCGTTATCAATATAAATATACGAAAAGTATATTCGCATGCGTTTTATCGATAATGGAGAAATCCAGATCATCTCAAAGGGTTCACAAACTTTTTTCCTGCAACTTCATATTAAAGGAAATTGTTTAAATGACCATTTATCAAGTGATTTCTGCTTATGTTAATGAATTAAACTTGCATTAAATCAGTGGGTACATGGCATATCAGTAGCTTAACCTCTAAGTACATATTTCTAAAAATAAATAAATAAGTAAACCTCAGATTAGAAGAACAAATCACAAACAGGTTAAAAACAAACCCCCATTGAATAATGAAACAGGTGGTGACTTCATATTCTTAAATTCAGCATGGTTTGACTCACTTATCTCTGGATGTTGTACATTCCTCATATTTAAGCATGCATGAACTTTTTATATAAATATGCATGTTTCATTTAGAGATGCACCGATCCTCGTTATCTCTTCCGATACCTGATATCAGGGTTAAATTCTTTAGACCTCGCTGCATTTAACCTGAGGCTGTAACTTAAGGAAAAGATAAAAACAACAATAAACTTTATTGATCTTTATTGATGACTGCTCATATTTTACTAAACTAGCTGCATACTGTAGACATGTTTGTTTTTAGGCAGTGTTAATTTTGGTAAAACCGATGAAGAAAAATATTTATTGACGACCAGTTTTTCCACACCGAAAATGAGACGAGGACCGAATAAAAATAACATTTGAAAATGAAAACTATGACAGAATGCACTACAGTTTTTAATCAACATATAACACGATAATGTCCTGGGTCTTTTTTTTTGATGATTAGTTTATCTGCACTTTGTAACCCCTACAGACCCTAGTTTGTTGTTACCCTGTCCCAAATCACTCCCTACACCCTACAGGCTGTAAATACAGCTCACCTTAAAGCCCACCTTAAAGAGGGAGAATGGCTTTAAGCATATGCATTTGGGACAGAGCCCATTTCCCTCCTGTATACTCAGTGCACTCTGTAACTTACAGGCTGTAAAGCTGCTCATCATTTTTGGATGGTAACATATTATTAAGTGTAACAGAGCTTTAAAGCTGTTGTTTATGTTTATTTAATAATAAGTAACGAAAACTATATTAAACTAAACTACAATAATTAAAGGACTAGAATATGACTACAACTAATATGTTTTTTGTCAAAAGACTAATACGGAAAAAAAAAAAACAAAAAAAAAAAAATATTAACAGGATTGGTTTGTTTCCTCTCATCTAAATTGAGGATTTTTCTTAATTGAGATAATTAACATTAATTTCATAATCAAGCTTATTAGGAGGCAGAAATATGATCATTTTGGTTGGTGAAGGTCATCGTTTGTAAAGAGTGAAGCTGCTCCTGGTTCTAGAAGCAGTCTTCCTCGTTGGACCTTAGGGTGGACCTTAGTGAGACTTTATTGCCATCTAGTGGCGCGGCGTTGATGCATGCCTAATTGGGATCAGCTGTGCCTTAGGCATTATAAGGCAGAAGCAAGTTTGGAGCAGTGAGCTGACATTGTAGCATTATTGCTCATCATGGGAAGGATCACATGCCACCACTGCTCCAGACTGGGCTTCTGATATTTGGTAGGTGTGCAGCAGTGGAGCTCAGAGACGCACTTCTGTAATCTTGTCTGTTTATGTTTTACTGATTCTGTGCTTGCAGACCGAGGCACGTCCCATCCCTGGATGCCAAGAGGGAGTTAGGGCTGAAGGTACCACCCTCCCTTTGTAGAGGATGGGTGGAGTACAGGCAGGAGTCCGGAGGTAATGATAGGTCAAGTAGATAGAGTAGTGAGAGTGGAATCCCTCAGGCGTCGTAAGCCCCCCCCAGTACCCTCTGGGTCCACTGCTCGATTGTGTTGGTATGACCCAACGGCAGCGGTACAGGAGACGCCCCACGGTGATGACCACGCCGGCACCGACCACACGTAAAAAGTGGTCCCGGCAGTGGATGCTTTCAGGACTGAGAGTACCAGTAGGCCTGTGGCCTTGTCCTGGAGCCAGCCCCTATGCTCCTCATCTGGTCGTTCGCAGGGCTTGACATCGGCTATCAGACGTGTCCTCGAGGTCCAGTGCACCTTAGCTTCCACCGATCTGGGGTTCAGCCGGTTAGGCTGTTTATGTTGATTATCTTGGGTTTTGGTTATCTTGGTTCTTTTGCTGATAAATCTATGTTTATTTTAATGCTGTCCTGCATTTGGGTCTCCTTCTTTACACCTAAACCCCCACCCATGACACCATTACTGTAGGAAAGAAGGGACTTTTATATTGACTGACCACAGCATGGAAAACATCCATGGCACATTTTACATGCTAATTTAATTCCTTAAAGAAATATATTTTTCCATTAAATATATGAGCTTTCTATTATTTCTATTATTAATAAATCAGTCTTTTTGATCTTTAATCACATTAATTAATTAATTAATTAATTAATTAATTAATTAATTAATTAATTAATTAATTAATTAATTAAAGTCAGCATCAATGGAGATCTGATCATCTGGAATAAAAACAACATTTTTTGGATAAAAAATCCTAAGAGGAATCTAATTCGTATCAGGAAATGTCTGACTGATATTTTTTTGTATATTGTGCTCAGTATCAGTGCTGATCTGATCCAGAGTATCGAATCGGTGCATCACTAGTTTCCTTTGCATGCATTGATTTACACTGAGACTCACACCGTTATTCTGGCTGATAAAGACAGTAAAAAATTGCAAAGAACACTTAAAACTCATTACTTTATTCAAATTCAACGTTACTAAGTCACCACCACATGCACTAGTACGAGTGAGCTCGGATAGATCATCAGAACCTGTCTGAACGTGTACAATCTCTAAAGGAAATGGAAGCAAAAGACTCCATACATCGTTTTCAACAAGACAATTAATAGAAACAAAATGAAACTTGAGTGGTAACTTACTGGAGTTACAGTTAATCCTGATACAGTCTAGATGGGGAAGAATAAATGACAGATGAAATTGCATCCTTCAAGGTTACAGCTGCAGACATCCAAAAACAAGAATTCCACCCTTCCGGGGACGTCCACATGCAGAGACACGGCCATTTTACACACCATCATTCACAGTTACACTTTATTTCTACTCTGTTAAATGTGCTAGATGTTTAATCTGCCTTAACCTGTGAATATATCACATTATATACTATATATATAATATAAACCAAAGATAAAACCTAGGCAAATGGTCGTTTTTAGCTGTTTTAATTCAAATAAAGCTTATTCTTTACTGTTATTATACATCTACTGTATAATAACAAATCAGTTTCCAATACAAAAATATCAGTGCAAATAGTACATTCATAAAATGGCCGCTTGTAATTTACCATCCACATAGATTCACTAACCCAGATCTCTTTTCTTTTTAATTCACATTTCAATAATCTTACATTTCAGTTTGTACCCCTTTCAACACACCAACTTGTTGATAAAATCAAGTCTTGTCTGATGTTTACCAAGAAGATGGTGCAGGGGCGGTACGGTAACTTTATTATTGATTTGCACCTTCAGCCAATTTCCATGATACTTCTGACCAGAATGACTTTTGCAGCTATGATCTGGGTCAGGCTCCATGTGGCTGGATCGTTCATGTGTCGTCAACCGCAACAGAAAAGTGGGAGCAAACAGCCTCGATCCAATTAGCACCAGCACCATGCAGTGGCCACTGTACCTCCAACTCCAGCTACCAGCAGCAAACCAGTTTGATATTCGGCTCACACTATGGTCTGTTATCATTATGAAAAATAAAAATTTCTAAATAATTCTGCCTGATACAAAGTGTATTTCATTAGATGCACAGTACATGTACATGGAAAATGAATACGGGTGTTTTTATGGTACTTAACACACCATATTAATTTCAGTTATTATTATATAAAAGGGAAGAAAAGGAGCCATATTGAGGTGAACACTGCATACAGGTCAAAGACTAGAAGTCCTTTATTAACGAAGACAAATGCTTATTTTATTATTATTATTATTTATGTTCTGAACAGAGGTAAGTAATATACAATATTTTTTTGTACTTGATTATTTCTCTAACTTAATACTTTGTACTCATACATTTCAGTAGAAAAATATCTATAGTTTTTACTCACTACTACATTTTCAAAACTTACTTAAGCATTTATGAACGTCTTTCTTTTTTATCTAGTCATGAACTCAGCTGCAGCGGCCTGGTCCGACCAACAGAGGGCGGAGACGGCGGTCTGTGCGCTTACCGGCGGGAACTACAACTCCCAACGTGCAATGGTTGCGCAACTCAAATTAACTGCGATTTGAAATTGATGGAACCAACGTTATAGTTCCCCACTACGCTCCGTGTCACCACCTTACTCTGTTTTTGTTTGAGCGTTTATACGCTAGTTATTTTTGCACTTTTTTTCACCACTTCTTGATAATTAAATTCTCCACACTTTTGAGCATAATTCGCCTCTCCCTTTGAGCTTCATTCCCTGCTTGTTTTGAGCCTCTACTCTCCATTCTACATGTACCTCACATTGCCCTGTCGTCAAGGCTTATAGTTAATACGCCACCATTAAGGCTTTTGGTTAGACGCTAAGCGCTCCTCTCATAGCCTGTCTGTGTCCCACCTCACAATTTGCCCGGTGCACTACATGATCACATGGTAAGGCCAATCTGGTGGTAGCCCCTCAGCGGAAGCGTCCGGCAGGGTCAAAAGGTACTGCACCTCCTGCAAATAGTGAAAGGCGGTGTAGGACCAGGAGGTCCGAGGTAATGACAGGGCCCTTAAATAGAGTAGGGTCAGTGCTTCCCCAGTGTAAAATATATAGACCATGCCTCAGCTTTTTTTAAAGAAGTTTTAATCAGATTAGTACTTTTACTTTCATAAATAACTTATGTGCCTCTGCTAACTCTGGTTCAGAATTATAGTGGGCATTATAGTTTTGGCTTGAAATGTTTCGAAACTCTTAAAAATCAGCCTAACTGTTCATAACCAAGTGGAAATTCTGGGACGGCACTGCAAACCATCAGGTTAAAACCGAGTGCAAATCTTTAATAGTTACCAGTTTGTAATCAAAAGCTAGATGATTATGGTTTTAGACTTTGAAACCCTTGCTCTCAACGTAGGTGGTCGTACTCTTCTCCCTCTCCTGCCCTTATCTTCCCTGCTTTGCTTCTGCTGTTTGTTAAGTCTATTGTTTTATTCTTTGAAAGACTCTCTCCATGCTGTTCTTCAAATTGAGAAATTATGAATTTCATTAAATGGTCTCTGAATGCAATTGACACCATCTTCTCGATTAAAAGTCTGGGTTCGGGGGAACCAACTTGTCCTGCCGGAGCATTTTCGGCTGGCTACATGATGGACGCGTGGGAGAAGTGGTGGGTCGTGGGTGCCTGGTGGCTCTTTCCATAGAGGACATTGAGGATGTCTACCTTTTCGGAACCATGATTATAGGTGTTTTGCTGATTGGATTAATCATTGCCCTCAAGGAATGGGGTCACCTGTCCCATGGTTCCTTAAAGCTGCCCGACATGATTGATGCAGTGGGCAGAGCTGTCAGCACTCAGACTGACTTTGAACCGCGATACTGGCAACATCTTGGAGAAGCAGTCTGCTTTGCAAAGGCAATTGGATTGTTTGACTGGACAACTGGACAAATTAAACTTCACTTCACTTCAGATAAGCACAGACGGCTAAATTATCAGATAATCCCATTATTTTATAGGATTTTTCCAAACATATGTCTTAGGAGGTTTGTAGCGGTAATGATTCTATATATAGAACATGTGATATCAAAGCATCCATCTGCATCACATGACACACAGAGTCTACCCCCACCCAAAAGTGCACTGTGACTCAAGAGCCTCAGGTGAGGCTGAAACATCGGGGAAACGAGTGCAAACATGAAACCTAAAGGCACCAGGATGCCACATGTCTGGACTTTATGATGCCAGGAAACTAAACCAACTTCAAACCGCAACTGTAACTTCACCAGAGCTGGGATGCACCTTGCAGTGATTCAGTTCTGTGAACCAGCACTCAACACCTGAATCGCTCTGGTTTGAGTCCCAAATCTGGCAAGGTTGCAGCTGCGCACTATAAAGTCCGGTACGGTTCCCAGGCCCAAAGTCCAGATGAACAGCCTCTAAATGCAATATACAACTGAAACCTCAGCTCACCAGATATGGCTTGTAACTGAAGAGGTGAGGTTTCAGTTGCAGGGTCACAATGTAAAACGTGCCCGTTGGTGACTACCATTAGGTCCAGATGCATTTCTGTATTCCACCTCAACAGAGGCTCTGGAGTCTCAAGGCTCCTCAGGGTCTGCACAGGTTCTGGTGCCCCCACGTTATACATTTGTATGTATAATCAGAGAGTAATTTTCAAGACAATATCTGGTATATATTTTGTTTTTTATGGTGTAATTGGTCCTGTAAATCTGCTGTACCACATCACGTGATGCCAGAAGGTTGGGAAATCGCTGGCATATGTAATCTGATATTTGGGTTTTCAGTATGAGCTGAGCTTTACCATTCTACTGCTTTTAAAACACTTCCCGTCTTTGACCAGTATAACATCTATATTAAACATGAAGCTGATTTACTTGCTGTATTTCTCCTCTTAGTCTGACTTTAGCTTTCTCAAGCATGCTTAAACCATAATTCCAGCCTGCTAAGCCAAACATATTAAGAGAGATTTCAGTGTAAGATTAAGATTAAGGGTTAAAAAGCTAAATGTCAAGGATGGTGACGTGCTACCAGCTGCAGGTTCAGCTGAGCGCTCTGTTATCGGGCTGTTTGCCGACCGGGCCGCAGGCTAAAGGCCTTTGAAGGGGTGAATACCATCTTTTGACAAAGCATGGAGAGAATGTGAATTTGAAAAGTAGATGATTCAAAGGATAGCATGTTAAAACCAAACAACAGAATACAACAGAAATCAGATGGACAGACTGTAAGACGTGTGAGAAAACAGAGTAAAAAGATCTGAAAGAATGAATAATTAGTGTTAAGTTGATCAATAGAAAGTCACAACACTAACAAGGGCATAGTTTAAATGACTAAATTGTAGAGACCGGCAGAAAATGCATAATTTGTAAAAAGGAAAAAAAAAAGACATGGCCGATCTGTGTATATATTTACATTTCTAGTGGTGTGACTGTCTCAAAATCGTTATTTCTTTCACAACAATGAAAGTTACAAAAGTTCAAAAGATGGACCAAACATGTTTATTAGTAGTTGGAGTTAGATCCATGAAATGTAAGAGGGAAAAAAAATTACATAAAAAAATCACTAATATCCTTTTTTTTTTTTTTTTTTTTTTTTTTGGTAAATATACCAAATCTAATGCATTTAATCTTCATTTATAATCCATGCACAGAGACAAATGGCGTTTATGAAAAAAAGCACAGATAAGAGTTATAGATGAGTGGTGTAAATGACACATGAAGATAAAAGAACAGAATGGAGAACAGATCGAGAGAAAGAAAAGAAGACAGAGCATCCTGAGGGAGGAGGGGTATTTTATACGATACCTAAGTTCACAGTGAGTTTGACACGACTGCCGTCCAGCTCCAGGCGCAAGGTGTCGGCCGAGTCACGGGACGTAGTGGCCATCAGCAAGCCGTACGCCCTCTGAGACATGAAGCGTAGTGACACGTCCTCTGCCTCGGTGTGCATCACCGTGGGCATCACCACCTTCATGTACATGCTGCCATCATAGCTCAGGATGGAGGCCTCTGCACAGGAGAGAAAGTTTTTTTTCTTTTTAGTTCACTTTTTTTTGGGTGTAATCTGTAATTCCTAGGCAGCAAAAATTACCGTAAAACTAAACACAGCATGACTTCATCTGCAAATACAGGAATGTACAGAGTAACATCTGTTGGTTGGCTAACAAGCAGAATAAGGAAACTGTCTATAGGGTGAGCTCTCACATAAAAGACAGTTTCTCATTCCATAAATGTTTGAGTTGTGCTATGTATATAGTGACATGATCAGACGATGCAATTTCACAAAACATAATGCATGTCTGTTTGCAATTTTCAGGACACAGGGCAGCCATGTTTTTCCACATATGACAATCCATCAAATGGCATTTAGGTGAGCTGAACCTGGACGTTTCTTTGAAACATGATACAGGTGAATCTATTTTTTATTGGAGCTTATACTCTCGCAGATGTACATATTAGTCAAACCAAATAACGTCCTTACAATAAGTAAAACTGAGCATTGTGTAACAAAAAGAAAATAGTGGATGTCATTGAACATTCTTCTACTTAACTCAAATAAAACTGAGGTTTTATTATTTTGGCCCAAGGTTGCAAGAGACAGGTTGGCTACATCTACCCTAAACCTTTATGGCTGTTTGGTAATGCCCAGTTTGTCTCTAAAAAGCTTAAGTGTCAAATTTGATTCAGATCTCTCTTTTGATGCACATATTAGCAACATCACTAGAATTGCCTTCTTTCAATTACACAATAGTGCTAAACTTTGAAACATATTTTCTTTTATAGATTCTGAGGGACTGGTTTATGCATTTTATAACACTGGGATTGCATTACTGCAGCATTTTACTTACTAGATGCTCTAGTGAATCCATAATTAAACTTTGATTAATTCAGAATGCAGCAGCTCCAGTACTAACTAGAACTGGAAACTGTGTTCACATGTTAAACTCTGCATTGATAGCAAATACAAAATACAAAGCCTGGCCCCACAGGATCTGAGTGAATATTCATAATCCAGTTCATATACTTTGTCCAGTTCATCTACCTAAACTACCTAACCACTCCAGACACTCCACATTTTCCAGTCTAGACTAAAAACACAGGCTTACAGGCTTTTAATTAGACGTGGGCTGAAACCAGCCACTAGGGGTCACTATCCAGTGTATCTTTTGTGCCGGTCCCAAGCCCGGGTAAATGGTGAGGGTTG
>JAVSBU010000145.1:662287-676091 GCA_033118015.1 Loricariichthys derbyi | reverse complement strand
GTTGCCAGGAAAAAGATGAAGAGGAAGGACAAAGAGGAGATATATGGATGTAGTTAGAGAGGACATGGAAGTAGTTGCTGTGAGGACAGAGGATGCAGAGGACAGAGTGAGATGGAGGACGATGACTTGCTGTGGAGACCCTGAAAAGGGAAAAGCCCAAAGAAGAAGAAGAAGAAGATTGGTAATATCAACATTATCAACACATCTCTCATACTGTCTTAGAAAAAATATGGGCCCTGAGCAATAGCCCAAATTCTTTGTTGGGCATCGGGCTTGGGTCAAGAGAATAGGTGTAACCACCAGCCCACTGGCACCCGGGCATGTCTGGGAACCAAGGAGAGTTTCTTATTCCTTTAACTGCCCTCTACTGGTTGGTTGAGGCATTGCCATGAGTAGTGGATAAATGCAATGGAAATTCATTGCTCAATCTCTCTCACACTCTCTCATCCAGTGCAGGGATGAAGGCAGCACAGGGTGCAAGTGGTAATTATGATTATGTTGCAAATTTTTTGATCCACAGACCTTTTAACTAATTTGATCGACAGCATAAGCCTTGACTCCAACAATCTCTGTTTTTAGAAAGCTGCTTCCATGTTAGGAGATTCTCCATACGTTTGTCTCTCCTGGTTTCCTGCTTCCTTACGGGTTGCCAGGTTTGGGCTTGTTGATTCAGAAATCACTCATTTTTTTGCAACACCTAAAAATGCAAATGTTTAATAAATAATTGAGTCGAGTCATCTGTCTTAATTCTATGTCAAGTCTCAAATCAACTGAAGTCCTCCATCTCCACTGTGCTACCGTCCATCCCCAAAGTCACCGCTGTATGGTGAAGAAGTGTTGGGAGAAAACTGGGAGGAAAAAGGGACAAAACCCAGAAATGCATAGTGAATGACATTGGCTGTCACTAAGGTTCTGGTAAATGAACGTGACTGCAGTCGTGTGTTACAGGCCGTGCCTCCAAACCATTAGCGCACTTGGCGTAAGGGTGCAACTGCATACAAATAACCCTGCTCGTGCACCAGGAGGGCAAACATGCTGGGATATTAACGATGTGGTTCATGCATAATCTCTGCACGTTTAGCCAGGTCACATTTTCCTATAATTATGAGCAGCCACAGAAATACGACCAGCAGCACAGTGGCAGTGCCACACCTACGGCTAAACTTACCCAGCATTCCCGAAAGCCTTCACCCTCAGAGACTAAACGGGCAAGATGTAGCGTGTTGGAATGGCTACAATACTGTCATTTGTTTTCATGCAAAAATAATTTTTAACACAAAGGCCCCGTACAAAACGGGGACATGCACTATATGCTAGAAAGCATGCACATTTACAAGTGCAGCATTTATCAAGTGTAAGGTTGAGGATGATGGATGAGGAATAAATAAACATGCAAACACAAATAGTCTGAGGAAGAGCAGATCTCCACACATTTCTGGCTCAGTATATGAAGAATTTGCTTGCAAAGAACGTTATTGTCCATTATCAAGGCGTTGAAAGTTCACATTTTAGAGTAGAAACAGTCACACACCGGCGCTGTTTTATAATGGAATAGCTTAACGTGGCTTAATGTACTAAAACCGTGACCTAGGAACACGGATTAACTTTCCACATACAATGCATTTAGCCCTATTTTGCATTTTCCCTCAAAGCAGAATCAAACTTTTGAGTGCTTTTGGGCTTCTGTCTTTCATCAAAACAAAACTGTGTGATGATGTACGTGATCTCATGATGCCTCAGTCCTGGCAGACGGGTGCCCCCATAATACAGACGTATTTTTGCACTAATGACTTCTATGTACTTTTCAGAGTATGAGGAGGAGGAATGGAGCGACTGGTCCCCCTGCAGTACCACCTGCTCCCCTGGCACCCAGAAGAGAGTCCGGTCGTGTGGTTACGCCTGCACCGCCACCGAGTCACGCACCTGTGAGCTACAGAGGTGTCCAGGTGAGACGTACCAGACGTCCATCATACATAAAGAACGAGTGTGATGAGTTAATTAAGCCTGAATTCTATTAGGAATAAACATTTTTAGTTATTAGTTATCAGTAATAAAGGTTTGACATGTTTTGTTTAGAGATGCTCAGTTCTAACGAGTGCTGATTTGTGTTACTGTTACCTTTGTATCAGCTCAAACCAGTCTGGCATCAACAGGGCATTTTCACACAAAGAACTGCCCTCACTGGATATTTTCTCTTTTTTGGACCTTTCTATAAACCCTATAGCTGGAGCTATGTGTGAATATTCTAGTAGATCAGCTTCAGCTTCTGAAATACTGCCTACATTAACTCTCAGTTGATCAGGATGTGCAGGTGAAAATGTTTTGGCTTCATAATGCTGTGTTTGCAGAGACGCTGTTAGTAGGTTCTTCTGTCCAGAGCAGTTTACAATCAATACTTTATTAAAAAACAAGAGATTGGGACTTAAGCATCGTTTTAAGTCTGTATTATTAAGAAAGATTAAACCTTTTCAGGGAAAATTAAGTCCTTGGTTTGTATTAATTAGATTTCTTTCTATGTGACACTAAACTGTGCAGGTTTGAGTCTGGTCCATTCAAATGCTGATCTTTAGACTCTTTTTAAGGAGCGTCGTAATCCATCAGTGTATCTGTATAACAGTTACAGCATTTGATTTATCTGTGCCATCTGGCAGAAGCTGAATAAACATGTCACCCATTAGGCTGCCTTTAAATAAATCAGATTTAGGCTTGGTCCCCTGTGCAGTGTACGTGGTATAAAACCACTCTGTGAGTGCAGAGGCTCTCAATGAACACCTCTGGTTTTCTGAAAGGCCCATTTAGTTTGACTCTGCTGATAAATAAAGCTCAGACTCTAATAAATACAGGCAGAGATAGAGGGGGCTTTTATTTATTCACAGCTCTTAAGGGCAGCTTATCCTGATTGGCTCTCAAATTGCAGCGTGATTCAGTACATGATGTGCTACGGTACGTAATGGTGCAGATTACGCTCTTATTTGGTAGAAGTAATTAGGGTGGAGTAAATAAGGGTAAAACTCCATCACCATGCATTCCTACTAATGTTACTGAGCACATTTTGAACTGGGGATGTGGGAACTGTGAGGCTACCACTGAGCCACCGTGCCACCTGGGCTATTTTTGTATATACCGTTTCAAAACTGTCATTTTTGGAGGAGAAATGGGCGGAGTAAGAAGTACCGTGTCTTTGCAACGCGGCCACATCAGAGTCGAGCCACAGCAGAAGATGGACACTCAAAAGTCAAAAAACGAAAAGGCGAAATGCATTATTTGTGGAAGGCTGATCTGTTATAAACGAAGCTACACCTCCAACACAGCAAAACATCAAAGCATGATATTGAGCTTCAGCAGGGTACCGGGTTCGACCCACTGCTCTCTCCTGGCTCATGTAAAAGGTGAAAAAAGCTTAGCATGGCTTAATTTCCTAAAACAATGACCTAAGAAAAGCAAACTATTAGTTACTACTGATCCTAAATAATCTCTCCTGCTGAAACTAGGAACCTGTGTAACCAAAAAAGGGAAAAAAGTTATTATTGTAAGTAAAAACCTTAGCATAAAAATTCCTTTTCCTTTGGATCACAGGTTCATCATTTCAGCAGCAGAGATTATTTATGATGAGTAGTGATTGAGAGAATTTTTTTTGTTCCTAGGTCACTACTTTATTACGTTAAATCACATTAAGCATTTTACGTATAGTGGGTTTAAATTGGAAGCGAAAGCTGATAACTTTTGAACTGGTGCCACATTGTTCCACCATTTTGGTATAAAAACTTGGACTCAATAAGCAAAATTGGCAAAGATAAAATGCAAACGATGCTCATTCCTATGCTCCCTTCTGAAATGCCATCTCGTGATATGGGTGCGCTGTCACATAGAAGACAGTTTCTTGTTCTGAGAAACTGTTTGAGTGCGAGGTCTGTGTCACATTTAAATTTGGTTGTGTTATCAAGAAAATGTGTCCATGAGTCTCGGTTCATCATAGGGCTGGATAGGGGTCGCTGTTGCACCTCCATGGTATGATCATCTCCTTGAGTCGTTCCTCCCTCAGCCACAGCGAGTCATGTTAATTTCTTGTGGCTTTAGTTGTTTTGTTATCTAGTTTAATTGAATGTCCTTTGCATTTTTATGAATGAATAAATTACTTTTATTTTTTTAGTTTTATTTTTTTTGTGTTATATGCTAATAAATGTTCCGGAGTGCACAGACGTTTGTAAATGTGTCGTCTTTCTTTTCAGGTGACATGAACGCAGTGACGGAGCTCATCCCTCATGAGATGATGAACAGCACAGACGCTTTTGATACAGGTCGGTACATTCATCAGGATTAAATTAACAAACGTTTGTAAGAGTTCAGAGACTCCAGTGACTGATCTGATCTCCAGTCCTTCCATTGCACACACTAACGTGCTGAGCTGTGAGATTACTCTCAGTCAACAGCCGCTTCATTCTCACCCCGAGAGAGGATCGGGTTCAAAGCTCTGCTGCTGCTTTCTGTAAATATTTACTCGGTTTATTATCTTTTATTCACTTTAAAGTGTGTTTCCTCTGCAGCTCAAATGACCCTCGCTGATTTATAACACCCCCCACCCCCCACCCCCCAAGGTCGTAATCAAAGGGAGAAGGCAGGGGTTCGGTCGAGCTGGGAAAGAAAACATACAGGAGATTTAGAGGATTGTTCCACAGAGAACGTTTTGGCTGCTTTGCTAAAATACAAACTGTTTGCTTTGGAGATTTTTTACCAACTTTATTGGACTAAATTTTGGCACAGATTGGTGCATGATCTTTATATATATATATATAATTTAAACAGTACATGAATACATTGTGAACACTTAAAGTAATAGAGTCATGCAGTCTTAACTTTTTTTTTTTTTTTTTTAATGATCACGTCAGAACATTAGCGTTTTTAATGAGTGTGTCCCAGGATGGCAGAACCTCCTACGCTAATTTCTTGGCAAGAGATTAAATATGTTACCGTTCAGCATGCACGGTTTGACCTGAACTTTCTGACCTCACGGTGCAAGAAAATCCCAAAAACATCTGGATATTTCATCCTATTTAATATTTCTTATTATTATGACCTTCATATAAAAAGTGCATTCATTTAAAATCACACATTTGCTAAAGCAGTTTCTTATTCTAGATTAATAAATAAAAACAGAACTAAAATGATCTGATATATCATTTAATAATGTGTTTATTTTGTAAAAAATGAAATTAGAAGGAATAAAATCTAAATGTTGTTAATAAAATAAAATACGTTTTTCACTAAATTAATTTAATGGCAAACAAGAGCATTTATGCTTAGGTTTTGTTAAATAGATAAATAATAATGATTCTCACTTTTATACCTATATAGAATGTAATAAACTTGAAAATATGGATTAACAACAGCATTTAGATAAGATAAAATCATCTTATAATAAATAGAATTTTTACAAAACCCCCCAGGTATGGGTTGAATTTTTAAATAAATATTAAAAGCACGTTTTAAAAGGTTAAGTATTCTTTAATAACAAGTCATTACTGTGTCCCAATAAATAGATACGGTTTATATAACTGGGAAAACATTTTAAAAATGGGTTGAAATCTCCAGTAATTAATAGAATTACTTTAAAAAGTGCAGAATTATTATAAATATTTCTGACAATACTGAGCAATCTTATACTTTGTAGAATTGTTTAAAAGTATGTTGGTTAAATAATTTTGTTTCATGCAATTAATAGAATAATACAAAATGCTTATCATGTAGAGAAGTATTTAAACTCTAAGCAGATTTCTTTATTATTTTGAGAATTATTACTCTTATCAAAAATGGTCATTCATACTGATTAAACCTGTAGAAATAGTTTAAATAATATTATTATTAATATATAACAATATAATTATAATTTATAAATGTAAAGAAAGTTTTAAGAACTAGTAATAAAAGATCATTTATTTTTTAAAAACTTTATCTTTATAGAAAGAAAACCTTACTTATTAAATAGAATAAATAACATTTAAAAATTAAGTACAAATTAGGAATGAAGATTAGTAGTCTTCATTTCAGTGATTTATGGTATTGTTAACTAGAAATGTTGGACAATGTTTTTTTAATTTATAAACATAATTTAATTAAACAATTATTAAACCTTTTTTATAAGTAGATTAAATAATCGAAATGGGAAATATGATTTAATATGGATCTCATATTAAACAGGTTAGAATGACACGCCCATTCCTGATCTCTCTGCAGATGTGGACAGTTGTGAAAAGTGGCTGAACTGCAAGAGTGACTTCCTTGCAAAGTACCTCCACCAGGTCCTGACCGAATTACCCAGCTGCCCCTGCTCTTACCCAGCCGAGGCCGTGTACAGCGCCGTCAACGTCTTCGACGAGAAGCTACACAAGACCTACAGGTGGCGTGACGCCAGCGGACCCAAGGAGCGCCTGGACATTTACAAGCCGTCGGCGCGCTTCTGCGTCCGGTCCATGCTGTCGTTCGACAGCACCACACTAGCGGCTCAGCACTGCTGCTACGACGATCACATGAAGCTGATCACGCGGGGCAAAGGGGCAGGAGCGCCCAACCTTATCAGCACCGAGTTCTCCCCAGAGCTGCACTACAAGGTGGACGTGCTCCCGTGGATCCTGTGCAAGGGCGACTGGAGCCGCTTCCACTCGGTCCGGCCGCCCAACAACGGCCTGCAATGCACCGAGAACCCGCGGGAGGACGTCTACATGAACGAACTGGAGGAGGCACGCGAGTACTGAGTCCTAAAGGGTGTTAACGGAGTTAAAGTCTTAGTCATAACTGGTGCCGTTGGAGGTGACAGCATAGGCACCAGTAACATTTCGTAACACATTTCATACACCTGATACGTTTTGGTTCCTCTCACCTAATCAGGGAGGTGGAGTCATATTAATTTACGTCGCTTTGTGGCGCCCTCTTGGGGTGCTGTTAATAATTCGTAACCAATACCTGCTGGTATCTAGTGACACATTTTGGTTCTGCTCACCTATTCAAGGAGGTGGAGTCATATATTTACGTCGCTTTACAGCACCACTTGGTGGTGTTATTAATAATTCGTAATCAGTACCTGCCGGGATCTAGTGACATACTGTTTTCTAAAGCAATAGCATTGGTGCCATTGGCTGACAGCAATGGCACCAATAACATTTCAGTTCCTCCTTACAGCTGTGGCTCCTATCCCACATTTCATACACCTGACACATTTTGGGTCTGCACACCTAATCAGGCAGGTGGAGTCGTATTCATTTACGTCGCTTTACGGCACTGCTCGGTGGTGCTAATACTAATTCATAGCCAGTACCTTCTGTTATCTAGTGACACATTTTGGGTTTGCTCACCTAATCAAGGAGGTGGAGTCGTATTCATTTATGTCACTTTACAGCACCCCCTGGTGTGCAATGCGTAACCAATACCTGCCTGGATGTAGTGACGTACTGTTTTCTAGAGCGATATCACATGTTTCGATGTGAACAAATTATTTTATAACCTCAATTTAACAGCAAATTTACTTTTTAAAAATAGTATTTAGATTTGTATGTCTAAGCAGCCAATCACACAGCATTCTTCCGATGTTTCTAGCTCTGTAGGGGACGTTGTAAAAAAGCTGTACGTATTAAAGCGTGTTAATGATTTAATCCAAATCAGGAGCTACTTCTGCAGATAAGCAAGACTGATCAGCCAATCAGAGAATTTTCCTCCACTGATTCGGGTTGGTTTGCACCATATTTGTGGGAGACAGTGTAAAAATGGGTTTTAAAAAAGAGCAGGATTTGCCAAAGATATTAAAAGACAGTATTTGCCTGAAATATAGTGAGCACAGTTAACACATTTACTGTTTTTATAGAAGGGCTGGGGAATAATCCTGAATTCACTGGGCACAGACAGAGGCACACCGGGCATCACAGGGTTAAATCCGGGCCCTCAGGAGTCACCATTTCCAGCAGCTGGCTGATATGACTGATCCACTGGAGCTGCTCCTCTGGAACAGGTTCACGCCGCTGATCAGATTCATATTTCGCCCCCTTTTTTCCTGATGCTCTCAAATGCTCAGATGTTTCATGAAAGGAATTCCACTTGAGCTGCTCTGAACCTGCTGCGTCCAGGCCGAACGCCTTTTGTTATCGTAGATTCAGGGCTCGGTGTTGATGCTCATCCAGCACAGGCCAGGTCAGTCCAAACAAATCAAACCTGAGCCGGCTGGGGCACGTGACTTCCAGATATTTCTCACAATGGTTCTTCTCTTCTGATGTCACGGGAGCTGGATATCATGTTTTTGCTATCCGAGTTATCTGGTGTTTCGTTATTAAACCTTTCACGAGGTCATGCAGATGAACAAAGATGTTGTGAAATAAAGTCTTAGTTTTGGAAGCCAAAGTTTAGATTCATCCCAAAGGGTTCAGATCAGGACAGGGACGAGGAACGTACCGATGTCAAATTATATTTTGATATAATAATTCCCTAAGTTTTTATCCTGCTGTACAAGATGATCATGAGATTTTCCCACTTGTTAATGGAGAAATCTCACTTGCTTTTTTTTTTTTTACAGATTTTTTTTGTTTTATCGTGTTTTAATCCTGATTTCCCTGGTGAGGGTTTGTGAGGGTAAATAAAAAAGGTGTGTTAACAAGGTCCTAATGCTTAGAAATGTTAGTAATGTGTCAGTAGGAACGCCATTATGACTTTATTTTATTTAGACGTCTCTTTATGATAGTGGTGCTTCTTGGCAGCATTTTTTTCTAATTAGGAAACAGTCAGTCGGTGAAACGTTACTACAGTTTAACCATCTGTTTATTGACGTAAATGGACGTTAGCTGGACATTACCATAGTCACCATGGATCTTTTCATAAAAAAACAGACTACTATTGAAACTGTTACACACCAGAAAATACATAAAAACACCTCCATGGTCCTTCAGTTTCAATCGTACATTAACAATCACACACACTGTATAGCTTAAATATAAATAAACACCTCGCTGGCTGCACACAATCAAGAGGGAATGAGCCCAGTTAAAAAAGCACTCATTTCCAGAGCAGACGATGTAACGTCCATTAAGAAACCATTAAGCAGACTGCAAACTTGTGACGGAGAAAGTTGTGACACCTGAAAGTGCGAGATCAGGTAAAAATACACAAGCTAAACCTTTTTAAATTGCTCCTCGATCAACTGTTTACGAGCTCCTGAGTTGAGACTTTTTTTATTTCCTATTATAATTTCTTGGTCGTTACCATGAACAGATGTTGATCGGATGGACGTTAAATGTCACTCACCTACACAATACCACGAAAATATAATTGTATTTTTCCAAAAAGGAAACCTGATGCCTGTTCAAACTTCTCCAAAACCCGGTGGTGGATAAAATAAACAAACCATGTACTTGAGTTAAAGTAGAAATAGCAAATGTAAAATTTTACTCCAGTAGAAGTAGAAATCCCTCTAGAGCTTCACTTGAGTAAAAGTATAAAAGTATTTGCCTTCAAATGTACTTGAGTATTGACGGTAAAAGTTCCATGGTTTATTATGACTCTAAAGTCATTTTGTGTAATAATACTATCACTTAATCCACTAATCTGAGGTGAAAATACTTTAGTGTCCCTCTTGGTATATCAGTCTCTTAATAGAATGCCATTAATTAGTCCGAGAGGTCAAAATGAAGTTCAATACACATAATGTAATGGGGTAAAAAATATAAAAATATATTAAATGAATGATCTCAAATTTACATACTTAAAGTACAGCCACACAAAACAATTACTTAAGTATAGTAACTAATTATAATAAGGACCTTATTCTAGCCAATCAGCCTCCTCCTGAATGGGATGCGATAACATGACCTACAGATAAAGGACTTTATTTTTAAAGAAGAGTAACATTTAGGGAACGTTTAGAGAACAATGGGACTTTGGAAAGCCTCTCTAAATCAAAGCAGCTCCTATAGGACGTTATTTTAAGGGCCTGAGCTTCACCTTTGGACCCGGTTAGGGTTTTTATTGTGATCCATCTCTTCAGGAGAAGTTGCAGCAGATTGCACATAGGTGCGTTGACAGGTTTGTTCGGCGCCGCTGTAAAAACATCCCTGTTCAGGTGACATCGTAATGAGTGAGCCGAGACAGGCCCATCCCCAAATCTGCAGGGGCGCCACCGATCCTCTTCGTTTTTCCTGCCTCTGCGTTGGCTCTCGCCTGTAGTTCAGAGATCAGGTTTCCATAACGTGCAGCAGTTTATATTTAATGAAAAGCATGTACGTAGAATTATATTCACCTTGAGTGATTTATTAATGCCATAATCAGATGCACTGAGCAGAGAGACAGACATTTGCTCTGAGCAGGTTAATGATGATTATAATAGTACGGGTTTGGGTACCATTAGAGTTTTCTCTATCTCTGTATAAATATGAGCTGGAACCTCATTAGATTTTGACACAAATCCTAAAAGTAGATAAAGAGAATCAGATTAAACAAAGGAGATAAAATCATTTACTTTATTATGAAGATACACACTTCAGGTGCTTCCACAACATTTATATTGGATTAAGGTCAGGATTTTGACTTGGACCTTTCCAAACTTTATCTTTGTTCTTTTTCCTTATGTGCTTCGGCTCGTTATCTTGCTGCGTGACCCATGATCTGTTGCAATTCTTATTTTTGTTTTGGTTTTGCTGCTATAAATCTGGGCCGTCCTAGCCCAGATTTAGCAAAACAGCAAACCATGATGCTACCACCACCATGTTTCACAGATGGGATAAGTTTCTTATGCTGGAATGCAGTGTTTTCCTTTCTCCAAACATAATGCTTTTCTTTTAAACCAAAAAGTTATTTTTTGGTCTCATCCATCCACAAAACATTCTTCCAATAACCTTCTGGCTTGGTCATGTGATCTTTAGCAAAATGCAGATGAGCAGCAATGTTCTTTTTGGAGAGCAGTGGCTTTCTCCTTGTAACCCTGCCATGCACACCATAGTTGTTCAGTGTTCTTCTGATGGTGGACTCATGAACATGAACATTAATCAATGTGAGAGAGACCTTCAGTTGCTTAGAAGTTACCCTGGAGTCCTTTGTGAGCTCATCAGTTATTACACACCTTGCTCTTGGAGTGATCTTTGTTGGTCGACCCCTCCTGGGGAGGATAACAATGGTCTTGAATTTCCATTTGTACACAATCTGTCTGTGGATTGGTGGAGTCCAAACTCTTTAGAGACAGTTTTGTAACCATTTCCAGCCTGATGAGAATCAACACATTTTTCAGATTTTTTGATAAATCTACTTTGTACCATGATCCACCTTCACTAACGTATTGTATCCTGAGGTTTGTTTTTTTTTTTTTTACTGATTACTGAACAAAAACATGAAGCAGACCTAAAAAGTACAGAAAGTCCTAAAACTAAAGTAAATTAAAGCACCACAAATTGTGTAAGTAAAGATTAGGTAGAAACAAGCCAAGACAAAACTGAATTTCATGTCACAGATGAAAGTTTATAATTCAATGTAAAAAATAATCGAATTTGAAATATAGATTTCCTGTAATCCTCTAACTGACATTCTGGATCTCCAAGTGCAGCTGTGAAAGTGCTTTAATTTCGCATGCGAGCGCCCTGTGCACTGTTATGGCATGTTTGCATCACGTTTCAATGCCCTGGAATCTAGAATTTGTTCGGAATGTGCCCGGGGGGAGGGGTCAGGGGGGCACTCATGGTATCCGCTGGCACTGGGCTTGGCATTGGGATTTCTCTGAATCAGTGCCAGTTCTGTTACGCTCCTCCAGTATGAGAGTGGAACCTGTCCTTGACTCGCTTTGTCTTACAATAAGGACTGTGGAAGGCCCTCGGGGTCAAAACAGGGGCGAGGTTATGACTTTTTCAGAGCCTCCTGAGATCAGCAGCGAGCAGAGAGGCTATAAACGATTACAAATGATCGCGTTTACGTGATTTCTGGTCATTCAGGAATATTTGATGAGATTGTGTCACTTTTTAGAAACGTCTGAAAGAAAGGCACTTTATTTATAATATATCTCTGTGTATATACAATCCTATATTGATTAATACCTAATATAGACAGACAGGTTTTTTATCGTTTATTGTAAAGGGATGAGTTTATACCTATGCTGTATTCTTAAAGGATTTTCTATGTAAATGTAAAATATCTGGCATGTCATTGTCTAATATTAGATTTTATTATTGTACAGTATTTATTATTGTCCAGGTTCGGTGAGATGCACTATATATGCAGTTGAGTGAACTCTGTTTGGACGTCAAGTGAAAAGGGAATTTGTTCGTGTCGCACCACACACCACGCTACTTCAGTTACGCGATGTTATACCAGTGTTCATCTGCATTGTAACAGAAGCTCTGTCAAAAATATAATAAATGTAACATTGACAGTTCCTGTGATTTTATTTGTATTATTATTTACTGATACCTTTAACCCTCAGTGGCTCTGTGTTGTACGATGTAGGATTGTATCAGTTGTAAATTGCTCTGAGTACGACGTAATGCTTCCTGAAGTGTTAGTAAGCAGAGGTTTTGGAAAAAGTGTGTGAGGCAGAGCTAATGCAGCTGGAATGCCCTCTTGTACAATTATTGCCTTACTCCAGATGAGTCATGAGGTCCAAGAGAGGTCCAACAAAGCAACAATCTAACCTGTGAACTCATCAGAACTGGAAATTACATAATATTAAAGGCAGATGGTAAAATACGTGCAAAATGCATTGCCAAACAGGAATGGTGGAACAAAAGGAAGCTGGCTGGGACAGTTCTTACTTACAGGATTCTTAAATCCTGAGACTCTCAGTTCGAATCTCTTATTCCCACCTTGCACCCTGTGTGGCCATCTAGGGACCGTCTGTCCCATGACCCTGACAGGATTAAGTGGATAAGACAGTGAATGAACCACTAAATGGTTTGCCTCCAGAGTGACTAACAACTGATACGATCTTTTTGATTTCCCCATTTTAACCCCACTTAACCCGGTCAGGGTCACGGTTGGGGGGAGGCAGCTGTCACTGTTGCAGATATCATTCCATCCACCCAATGCTAACACCCCCCCCCACCACCACCACCACCACCACCAGTTTGGCCTCCACTTCCTCAAGCCAATAATGGCTGTTTCACTGCAGATGATGTGAGCCCAAGATATTTAATGTTTTTTTCTGGTCAGCTTAACTTTTGTTACAGGCCTTATTAACAAATAAAAATTATGACATCATCTTTTCTTCTCCCGATGCTTAAAAGACGTTTAGGCACCCGTGATACCGAGTACTGAAGTGTTTCAGATGTTTTGTCCTGTTCTTCCTGCAAACACGTCTTAAGCTGTGTAACAGTATGGGGTCGGCATTGTGTTTTTTCTTTCTAAATTCTCCTCATGTTCTCTAGTAGGACTGTAGTGCACCCATACCCACATCTTCCAGCGCCGGAGCTTTGTCATGGGTGCAGCATGTGGTTTTGCATTGTTTTGTTGAAAAATGTATGAACATCCCTGTTAAAGATCTTGTATTAAAGGCAGTTTGTTTCTCTAAAATCTCACTGTATTTTTCTGCATTAATGCTGCATCACAGGAGTGTAAATGACCTTTAATAAGGGCCCAGACCCGACTCAGTACCATGATACACCCTGACTTTTGGACACGTCAATGAGTACAGTCCCAAAAAACCTCTGATGTACTGATGGTTCTAGTCCATCCCAGATGGCTCTGAGCCCAGAGAAGTGGGCGGAGCTTCTGTGGGAGGTTCTACCATAAGGCTTCTTTTTATCACAGTAACGTTGTAAGTGGGGTTTGTGAATGTAACTCTGTATTGTAGATC
>JAVSBU010000145.1:634246-646801 GCA_033118015.1 Loricariichthys derbyi | reverse complement strand
ATTCATGACATCATTGTGATTGACATACAAACAACCCAATGACAATGAGTCCTGTGTGCAATCAGTTAAACTCGATCGCCTATGATCTCTGCTTAGGGGGCGGAGCTAAATTTGCATAATTTTCCGGACCTCCCTAAATGCTTAACCGCGATTTTTACAGGTAAAACCGAAAAAGGCTCATCTCGGTTAACTCAGGCGCAACCGTGTATGTGTGAACGAGGCATTATGCCTTAGTCTCGAGGATTGGACCCATGTTTAGATCTCCATTGATCAGGGAACGGTTCAGGAGGGACTTTATTGGCCTGTACTGCCAAGCTGGCACCGTTAGGCCTTTGAGCAAGTCCCTTAGGCTGCAGTTGCTTGTTTTCATTCGGGTTGATACACACTGAACTGAACTGGGATTATTTGCAGGATGATGGGTTTCAGTTTGTTATTAATAACTGTTTAATCTTTCCTCTATAATTTTTGTTAATTTTTAAACTCCTCTTATTGGTTGCGAGTCAGGATCATATGAGGAGAAAAGTTGTTGTGTTGGAGTAATTTTTTTAGCTGTTTTTTTATGTTTTTCCCACTCAGTGATCAGCTAATAGAATTGTATGTGTAATGAAGTATTAGATTTATGCTGCATGGCCGAAAAAAGATTAATACACCATAAGCCTAATATTTAATAGAGCCTTTATCTCTATTATGGCATCGTTTAGACAACAAGGGTTCTACAGTCTGAGGGTTTTGCTTGCATTTGCAACTTATTTGGAAAAGAAACCTTGAATTAAATGTTTATTTAGGTGCACTTGATTGAGATGAGATTCTGATCAGAGTGCAGCGACACTTTTACTGGATATTCCTCAGGTCTGTCTCATTACCCAGCGAGTGCTCTGCTGCTTAGCTTTCTAACCTGCAATGGAACCCTAAGACTGGTTATTGAGACAGAATACTGAGTTACAGATTACAGCATTACGGAATGTTCTTACCCTCTGTACAAAGTTTTACTGGTCTGGATTTTTGTTTTTATCATTTGGTCAATTTTAAACTTTCCTCAAGGCTTTTATTTGGAGAAACTTCGTAACCCATGCGAATTGTGTAAGCGATGTGATAAGAGGAATAGATAAAGTCAAATTTATTTGTATAGAGCTTTTTAGAATGGAGCATTGTCTCAAAGCGGCTTTCCAACTTGTGTAATTCTCAGTTTGAGCAACAGTGGCAAGGAAAAACTCCATAAAGATTAATAGGAAGAAACCTTGGGAGGACCAAGAAAATGTACACGGGCACTAATGAGGACAAACATGTGAGAAAATGAAAGCCATTCTGTATGAGATCTCTGTTGTAGCACATTTAGCTGGAACTGGACATAAATTAACTGATTAAAGAGTCAAAATATTTGAAATGTCTACCAAGTACATTGACATAATTACATACATATTTAACACCGAAGTCACAGAACAACAGGTACAATTCAATCATTTTATTGAATGGTCCTGCATTAACAATGGAAGAGTGGACCTGCTCGGTAAAGGCATCATTTCAGCGTCTCCTTACTACTTTTATTTGCTTGATGCAGCAACAATTTGTCCTTCTGTAAAAGCTGTTTAAGAACTGAGATGTGTGTTGCTACTACTAGGGTCAAACGTGTTGCTGCAATCAAACCTTAATCACTGCAGTAATTATTTGATCCAGTTGGCCGGGCAGTGTTAATCATCTGCATAATGGGACTGTGTACATGGAAAATATTGAGACGAGGAACAATTCTGCACCTCGCTGATGAGTCAGAAGCGTTCCGGCTCTGCCTAACCCCTCTGATGTCGGCTGACGGTTTTATCATTTAAGTGTTATTCAATCATTAGTCAGCAGTTAAAATAAGATTACGCTTTAATTCTCTTTAGGGAACTTCACCCAGAACCAAGCTGCACGATGGGTAAGAAGAGTCGAGTGAAGACTCAGAAATCCGGGACGGGTGGAGCAGCCACAGTTTCACCCAAAGAGATGATGAACCTGATCTCTGACCTCTTACAGAGTGAGTCCAGCGATGCCCATTTATACAGATTTGCAATTAGATTTTAAAGTCCAGTGCAAAGTTCTAGTTTGGTTTCAACACCCTGCAGAGAACCCACAGAATGAAATCCATAAGAGAAGAGGGATTATTCAGGGAAAATCATGAACCAGTCAACTGAACAGCAGCTCATTTAATTAACAAAACCCTAATGTAGTTTTAAAACGATTTCTAAAGCAGCATTTACTAACAGAAATCGGAGGTCATGAGTCTGAGTCCAAACAGGTCGAGTTGAAGTGTAACTCCGCTCCAGGCTTTGTTTATCTGGCTGGCAAATATTAAGCGAGTTTGAAACAGATAGGCTGAAATGATGGACATGATCTGCTGGGCTGTTCACACACAGCGCCACCTCTAGGATTTACAGAGAATGGTCCAAAAAAGAGTAAATATCCAGTGAGGTCAGGAAAGGTAACAGTAACTCAAATAACCACTTGTTATAAACGAGGTAGGCAGATGAGCCTCTCTGAACCAGGGTACAGCAAACAGAACCTTGAAGCAGATGGGCTACAGCAGTAGAAGACCACCCTGGGTGCCCCTGCTATCAATTGGCAACTGAAGCTACAATTTATCCAGGCTCACAAATTGGATGACTGAATACTGGAAAAATCTCACCTGTTCTGAATTATTCTCTGCTGCAACATTTGTATGGTCAGGTTAGAATTTTTGTGCAAGCCCCAAAAAATCAAATGCTTGTGTATGCAGACTTCAACTGCATTTCCCCTTTATAAATCCCAATGTTTTGCAAAAGGTGCATTGGTGAACGAGCCTCATGTTCCACCCCCCCCCCGCCCCCCAAATCCATATATGGTAAATGTAAATTAGGTCATGAATATTTATTTTCAGGTTCCCATTTATCAATGAGCAGGATAGTGGAGACAATGAAGGAACAAAAGGCAAAGAAGGGACATTTTGCCGAATGCTAGGTTGAAGTTCTTGTTTCAGAGATCAAGGCGATTAAAATGTATGGTTTGTGGCACAAAAAATAGTCAGACTTAGTTGGGGCTGCATTTCTCCATTTTACCACAGGGTGTCGCCAATTTCCTCTTTCTCTTTCTCTCTTTAAAATGTATGGCTGACGTTTGTTCATTTACCGTTGCACAGAGCAGGGACAAATGTAGGCTAATGATCAAACAAAGCTTTTTGGTCTTTAAATAACATCTTTAGTAGAGTTTTTTGTTTTGATGCTTCTCTGCTTGTTTGTGGCAGAATGCAGCAGTGCAGCTCCCTCTGCAGGTAAGGAGTGGGAGGAGTACGTGCAGATCCGCTCTCTGGTGGAGAAAATCCGCAAGAAGCAGAAAGGTTTGTCACGAAAAACGTCACAGAAATGTGTTAAGTGTGGGATTTGGATCGACACCTCTGGTTCTCCGTTACAGGGGTGTCGGTGGCATTCGAGGGCAGCAGGGAGGATTATTTCCCCGAGCTCATGGCGTGGGCGGCGGAATGTGGCGCGTCGTGTGACGGTTTTGAGATCTCCAACTTTGGAGAGGAAGGATACGGACTGAGAGCGACCAGAGATATCAAGGTTTGTACGACTACTTTCTTTATGTGAGAAAATAACCACAATTGAACAAACAATAGCAAAATGGCACCTTTTCATCTAATGAAGGTGTAAAAACTAATTTTTGAAGGCTGATGATTTTATACAAGTAAAGGTTATTGGAGTAGAAATCGTTTGTCAGCTCGTATCCAGGATGTTTTGTAATAGATTTGGTAATTGTCGTCATTTTCTTTTCTGCTGCTCGTTAGCACGTTAGCTATGTGAGAAACCTGTGAAATAAACATTATAAAACATATACACTTAAATGTTTAATGAGTTCTGGCCTCACTCAGAGCAGAATGGGTTCCTTATTTTTGTCCGGTTGCTTTTTAAATGTTTTGGGAATCTTTTCTTGCTTTTCTAACCCTTTGGGGTTTTGGTTGTTGCTTTATTGTGTCTGTTATTGGGAGAGCGTTACAGCTTCCACAAATCCCCTAAAATAGCTAAAGAAAGGAACACTTGTAAATATTTAGGTTTTTTTTTAAGCTTCCTGTTTTCAGATGTTTGTTTGCATATCAGTTGATTTTAATTATCGATTGTTTATCAAAAGAAGTCGTCACAAATCAGCTTTAACCATACCAAAACCAGACAGTGAGCTCAACTGGGTTAACGCTGTTTAATGTAGTTGCGTCTTTTGAACACCAGAGGGGGCAGTTTGTCATGTTCTCATATATGTAAAAATATACTAGTGGCACAAAAAGTGTGACATGGGGTTTGAATGTTTTTATATTCATTGAATATTTTTAGTATTTCAAATTAATTCATCTACCTAAATAATGCTTGAAAAAAAAATGTACTTGCTCCAGCCGTTGAGGCGAAAATTGACTTTGTTATAACTATGGTAGAAACGTAATGTTCATCGCAAGGTGTCCAACTAATTGATTGTTTTTTTTCATGACAAAAACGTTATAAGGCTTGTAAATCCATTTGAAACACATCCTGCTATAAGATATTTGAATATGCACTAAATTTTTAAAATTTCTATTTTTTATGGCCATTTGGGAAATTTGAAAATTGGATGTACGTTACACAAGAAGGAAATGATTTGACAAAAGTTCAGTAATAGTTCAGACAAGATTAATTTATTACTATTAATATGAATTTATTACTGTCTTTGGCAATGAACATGTGCAACAATACAAAATAAATACCTGGGTAAGTAATCTTTAATGAATAAATGTTTCCTGACCAGTTAATAAGTGGATGTAACGTAACTCACAGAGACACCGTTTGGTACCACTAGCACATTTTTACATATATGCAATTAAAACTCCTAATTTCTTTTAATTGTGATGAACTAGAGTTATCCTTTCAAAGTTTTATACAAGTACACACTTATTTTGAATTGTTATCCTTCAGAAATACACAGTGAAGCTACAACAGAGCATTTTTTTTAAATTTTTGATTGCAGGGAAATTATAGTTTTTTGTTTGTTTAAGAACTTGTTTGAGAAAAAGGGAATTATTTTGCATGGCTTTTGCTCTGAATGAAAATTGGAAGAAAATCCAATCGTAAAGTATCATGAATGGAATTTTGAATAGAATATTCGTTATGACCTCTGCGGCAGAATAAAAGATCTTTAACAGGTTTGAGGATTTTGGACGTCTGCGCTGAAGGTTTACTGTTACCGGTAGTGTAATAAGGTTAGTTATAGGTAATAGGACTGAGTGTAGCTGTTTACGTTGTTTGTTGTTATTTTTATTTACTCTTTCTGTCTGTCCAGGCTGAGGAGCTGTTCCTCTGGATCCCCAGGAAGATGCTGATGACGGTGGAATCGGCTAAAAGCTCCGTCCTGGGTGAGTTGCCATGTTTTTATTTGTTGCCCCGTGGCCGAGCCTGTCGTAGTTTCGTTCGGGTTCCGCTCTGAGTCCGGATTCTGTTCTGGGACCCGCAGGTCCTCTGTACAGTCAGGACCGGATCCTTCAGGCCATGGGGAACGTGACCCTGGCCCTGCACCTCCTGTGTGAGCGAGGAGACCCCGCGTCCCCCTGGCTGCCCTACATCAAAACCCTGCCCACGCACTACGACACCCCTCTGTACTTCGAGGAGGAGGAAGTGCGCCACCTGCTGTCCACTCAGGCCATTCAGGACGTGCTGAGCCAGTACAAGAACACGGCCCGTCAGTACGCCTACTTCTACAAAGTCGTCCACGTGAGTCCGTCTCTTGATCGAATCCTGTCCGGCACTGCTACAGCCTGGCTCAAGGGTCCAATTCGGTCCATGTTTTTATCATAGAGCAGCTTTATTAATAATAATAATTAATGAGATCCACAGCTGTGTAGGGCGACAGTGGCAAGGACCAAAACACTCAAAAAGGCCTCCATAGGAAACTAAATAAATTATATTGTAATAATTATAACAATATATTTATAATAGTAGTTTCAATGCACAAGGGGTTAAATAAAACATTTAAAATGCATAAGAAAATAAAAGATAATTAAAATGGAATATAGTGAAATGGAGAATGTAATAAAATAATTAATATTATATAAATATAGCATGTGAATCGTGTATATATAATAAAATATAGTATATTAGAAAAGTGTATATAATGCAAAATAGAATAAAATGAGATGGTATAATAAAAATATAATTGTATAATATAAATGGTCAAATAGTGTATATAATAAAATAAAAGTATATAATTGATAAATGAAATATAGATATATAATAAAATAAAATGGCAAGTGTAATAAAATGGTGTGTTTAATGAATGAAATGGACAATATAATTAAATCATATAATTATAGAATATAATCAAAAGGTATATATAAAATATAAAAGTATGTCATTGATATGGTATAGATATAAAATAATGTTTATTGAATAAAATGGAGAGTATAATAAAATACTGAATGTAATAAACTAATGTAAGAATATAATAAAATAATTAACAAACATGTATAAAATAATAGCTGTATAATAAATTAAATATATGTAATAAATAATGTATTAAAATGGATTTAATAATATATTTATATAAAGAAAAATCGAGAATATAATAAATTTAGTCTTGTTAAATAATGGGTATAATAAAAATAGTGTGTGTATAATGAATATAATAAATAAAATGGGAAGAAATGTAATAAAATAATTAATATATTGTAAATAATAAAATATATGATAAAGTATTGTGTTTATATATAATAAATTCAGTATGGAATATAAATAATTGATTTAATAAAATGAAATGTATACAGTATATAATAAATAAAATAGAAAAGATAATAAATAAAACAACGAATGGAATAAGATGTAGATAAAATTGTGTGTATATATAATAAATAAAACCGAGGATGTATGAAGAAGTTCTTAAACAGTGGAAACTTCTTTAATTGAAGCCTCGTCAGTGAATTAAATCAGTCCTGCACTGTTTGGTTTATAAATCTAATTAAAGTCTCTGCCGTACAGACTCACTCTGACGTGTTGATTTGGGCGTTTGTGTAAATATTATCTGTGTTTATTCCGTTTGGTCGTTTAGAAACACCACAATCTGCTCTGTTCCTCTGGATTTCATTCTGTAGCTCAGTGAGTTTGTACTCGGCCTCTTTCATTAGACGACTGTCAGTTAGAAAAAAGGTAATATTTCACATTATTGTCAAGATAAGACATCAAATATTCATAGCAATAGTTAATGTGTCATGATGTCGCTGAGGCTTGACATTTTACTTTATTAAATGTTTTCCAGGTGTGTGTGTGTGTGTGTGTGTGTGTGTGTGTGTGTGTGTGTGTGTGTGTGTGTGTGTGTGTTGGGGGTTATTTATGGCGTGCTTTTTTGTTTTCTCTTCCTCAGGCACTTCTTAATCTTAATCTATATACAGTGATATATCAGGAACATGATTACTAAAGGAAATCTTTAATCGTTTGCTTTGGGATCAGGCCCCGCTGCCCCTGCCTGCTGTTCCCATGTCTGTGCACCAGGTGGCACTAGAGGGCTGGAGAACGCTTTAATTAGCAGTCACTCCAGGAGGATCCAGATCTTGTAAACATGTCTCAGTGGATCCAGAAAGCTTAAGCCTGCTCCCATTTATGGTTCTCATCTCTTAAGTGGTGTTTAATGAAAGACGCCGAGTTTAACACCAGCAAACGACGTCTTTGGGAAGAAAAGAAGAAAGAACTAAGAAGAAGAAACGACATTAAGAGCTCAGGATGTTTGATTTACTGCACTGACTTCATTTAACTTTGATCCAAATCCTTTTTTGATTTTCACACTGGATTTTAAGATCACTTTACACACTGGACCATCAACCAGCTTTAAAAACGGAAGTTCCTTTGGGGTCCAAACATTTTTGTGTTGTTCTACTTCAAAAATATTTTAGCTTGTTTAGTACTGCCGAGAATCAACAATTAACTGAAGTCGCTTAAAAACCTTCTTCTAATTTTAGCCCAGTTTATTGACTATCAGATCCATGTTCACGTTAAACATCATAGTGCTCGTGTTTACTCGTGCTCCATCTTTTCTGCCTCTGTGGCACCCACATGTTGTTCTGGATTTCAGCTCACTCTTTGTGGTGCTTCCTTTTGAGGTGGTCAGCGTCGGTTCCTCCAAACCAGTCTTTTGTTTGAAGGACTCAAAGAGCAAAGTGAGTTACAAACTCTAATAGCATCGCCAGGGATTTCTGTTTGTATTCAGTCACTGAGAAGCAGGGCTTTGGAGTCCAGCGTCCAGTCTGAGAGATTTTACTTTTAAAAGACTTTTAATAGCCTAAAGTCTAACATCCTCTCACATCTAAAGCCCAGTCCCAGAGTTTTTAGTCCCAGAGTTTTTAGTCCCAGAGTTTTTAGTCCCAGAGTTTTTAGTCCCAGAGTTTTTAGTCCCCGACTCTGATTTTCTAAAGGCTGGGGATCTTACATGGTCACCATTTGTAACTCCAACTAGATTCCTTTAGACATTTTTATTATTTGATTGAATTCGGGTAAAGCTCTAAAAATCAGCTTTAGCTCTAAGGAGAGAGAGAGAAACAGCGCCACCTATCTGTTACCCACAATGTTCCCCTCACTATCTGTGTAACTTAAGACTTATGATAATATTAAACCCAGTGGATTTTATGGTACTTAAGAGTCTGATCCTGATCCACCTTCCACCAAACGATGGAGATGAGGAGACACCACACAGCTCCAGTAGCGTATTTTACAGTGGAGCTTTGTCTCAAAGCAGCTTTACAGCTATAGATTATCTTCTAATATCTATGGCCATTCCCAAATTGCGCAAGGAAAAACTCCCTAAACGTTATTAGGAAGAAACCTGGGGCGGCCCAAGACTCAAAAAGGGATCAAACTTGTCCTCTGTGAGAGTTACTGTCCTCTGCTGTCTGAGCACGGTGAGGCTGGAGATAAAGAACAGCTTGGGTGGAGATGAGGCAGAAGAGCATCTTGTGGGACCAGGATGGAGAAACACCACAACACATGGGCTGCACCAGGAACGGGAACATGGGCTCAGAGAGAGAAAACAAAATTAGTTATGTCGTTAAGAACGCAATCTATTAACAGAGCTCTTTTGTGAGTGCAGAATTAGATTCTGGTAGCAGTAACTATATCACTATAGTTACTCTTTGTAGTGAAGACTTGTGTTTATTGAACATGGAGATACTTTTTTGGTGAAGAACATTTCTTGCATGGTTGGAGATCCCACAGTCTCCCTGGCCGTTTTTCCGATCATCCTGTCCACACCGCTTCTCCCGCTCTACCTCTGGACCCGTCGGGTTGTGAGCCGGTGTCACCATAATGACTGCCGTCAATGTCAGGCTCTGTTCGGAGGCGGCCGCAGATGACCGGGCTGGAAAATTAGCTTGTCGCATCGACTTTGAATCGAATTGACCTGATTGTACCTTCCACACATGTTGAGGAGGAGACTGATGTCCTCCTCCATCTCTCCCCCATTGTCCCCCCCCTTCTCTCTGCTGCCTGCCTCATCCGGCATCTTCCTCCTCCCACCTCATCAGGACGGGCAGCCAAGGCTACGGCCCTCCGTCTTTAGGAACTGGGCGCTACGGGTTTTTTTTTTATTTTTTATTTTTTATATCGGTTGTATTTTATGTAAATATTTTTTGCCCCGTATGAGCCTGGGGACGGACTGCTGAGGCGTATCCGAGTGCCTTCCCTGTCCACGGGGGACCGATGATGACTGTTCTGTCCTCGGCAGATCCGTGGAAGTGGGGGAGGAGGACCTCATAAGGTGACCCCTGCTATGCAGCGAATGCAAAGTAACCTTGGTGCGCTGCATCTGCCGCTGCTGATGAGAAATGAGTAGTGTCCCTGTGGTACCCCGTCACCCCCCTCTGCTGCCGCCTTCTCACATCTTTGCAAGATTTTTTTGCCCGACCTTCCTGGCGTGGAGAGCAAAGCGAGATGCACGGCCTCCTGTTTATTTTGGTTCCAAATATTTTTGCACATGCGAAAGAGCAGTAGGTAACGAGGAAGCAGGTGAACTTTGGGTTCAAGCACAGTTTTGATGATGGGACACGACTAAACACAAGTGATAGTTAAAATTGGTTAAAAAAACGTTTAAAGTAACGTTTTAAGCTTGGGTTGATGCTTTAAGCAAGTACAGTATGGGATCACATTTTAAAACAGAATAACTGGATCCCTGCCAAAACTAAAATGGTTTTTAATCAATAGTATTTGGATGCCTGCCAAAAAGAAAATGGTATGGGATCAAGAGTAACTGGATCCCTGTCAAAGCAAAAACGGTTTTCGGATCAAGAGTAACTGGATCCCTGCCAAAGCAAAACTGGTTTTCGGATCAAGAGTAACTGGATCCCTGCCAAAGCAAAAACGGGTTGGGATCAATAGTAACTGGATCCTTGCCAAAGCAAAAAACGGATTTTGGGATCAAGAGTAACTGGATCCCTGCCAAAGCAAAACCGGGTTGGGATCAAGAGTAACTGGATCCCTGCCAAAGCAAAACCGGGTTGGGATCAAGAGTAACTGGATCCCTGCCAAAGCAAAAAACGCATTGGGATCAAGAGTAACTGGATCCTTGCCAAAGCAAAAAATGGGTTGGGAACTGGATCCCTGCCAAAACAAAAAGGGGTTGGGAACTGGATCCCTGCCAAAGTAAAAACGATTTTGGGATCAAGAATAACTGGATCCTTGCCATGGCTAAGACGGTTGATGGAACATCGATCGTTACTGTATTGCTGCTTTCTGGGAAGATTTTTGGTAGTTTAGGTTTTCTTGGTGCGTGCTGTGAGTTTTCATTCCATAAAGTTGCTTTGCTGTGAGACTCTAAGACTCTACAGTTTGATTTTGCCATTGGATTTAAGGAAGTGATTGGCTGTAGGACTCTCTGATAGAGGATCGTTTGAGATGGTGAACTAAAGTTTCCACAATCTGCTTAAACATAGAGATCAGAAGGGCTGTCATAATGAAGATGTTCTAGTACTCGGGCTGAAAACGCTGATGGGATCTGACAGATAGATGATTAAATCAGTAATATCCGATCTGGCAACACAACACGGGTAGGAGGTGACTGCAATAATTTCTCATCAGTTAAATGGAACCAATTTGAATTTGGATGTAGCAGTGCCTTAAAAGTAAGTACCACAAAGAGTACACAGAAAACAGCCTAGCAACCATTAGCAATTATTAACTGGTGTTGACAAGTCAACTGAGTTTGTTCAGACTTTCCCTGTTATTGGTGAATTCCTGTTAGAATTCTTTTCTTTTGTCAAACCTAAAGTCACCTTAATATAAACAACAACGTCCAGACAGATGCTTCAGACTGGTCTTGACTATAATTTCTAAGACCAGCTTAATCTGACACCAAGATGAGTCCACTTTGTTAATGGTTCAACTACTGGGCCTGGTAACCAAACTTTTGGCCGAGAACCAAAGGCTTGTAAATCTGTATCTGAACGTCTTCATTGTTGAAATGTGTAAAAGTTTTTTTTTTTTTTTTTTTTTTTTTTTTTCTCCTTACCCCCACCCCCCCACCCCCCTCGCCAGAGCTACTGTTTCTCTGCAGATCTGATCGATATGTTTTATTTATGAGTATGGAAGTGGAAGAGGGTCGTCGGGTGACGCTGTAGATGAAATGAGGACGAGGAATCGATGCAGGTGTAAAACGCAGCCTCTTTATATAAGGCAGGCCTCTGAGGACCTGAAGCCCTCCTGCAGACCGGCGACCAATTAGCTTCGTTTCCCGTCGGCTCGTTAAAGAAAGCTGGCGCTTGGAGTGAGGGATTTTTGTTTTTTAATTGATTTACGGGACCCCCCCCCCCTCTGCTGGCCGGCCCACGTGGTGTCGGCGTGGGCTCGACTCTATGATGAATCACCTCTCTGCGGCGGTGCGAATGCATCAAGAGCCCAGGAGGCGTCCTCCCTGAAAACCACGTCCTGCCCTGCTCTGGATTAGGGCTCTACCTGGAGAGGCCTTTGGAGGCTCTCCTCACAGACCCCCCCCCCCAATCACTAATTATGACCTTAATTGAGTCCATTAATGTGACCAGGTGCTGGAGTTAGTGAAGTTCTGCTTTGATCTCAGAGGGAAGAAACAAACGCCTGATTAACACTCTCTCTCTCTCACATGATCATCCTCTCACTCGCTCTTTTTCTCCGTCTCTAACTCTCCTGTTCCTTTGTTACATCTCGTTCTGTCAGTTGTTTTCTCTCTCTCGCTCTCTCTCTCTCTCCCTCTCTCTCTCTCCCTCTGTCTCTCTCCCTCTCTCTCTCCCTCTGTGTGTGTGTCTCTCTCTCCCTCTGTCTCTCTCTCCCTCTGTCTCTCTCTCCCTCTGTCTCTCTCTCTCCCTTTGTGTGTGTGTGTGCCTCTGTCTCTCTCCCTCTCTCTCTCTCTCCCTCTGTGTGTGTCTCTCTCTCACTCTGTCTCTCTCTCTCCCTCTGTGTGTGTGTCTCTCTCTTTCTCTCTCTCTCTCCCTTTGTGTCTCTCTCTCCCTCTGTCTCTCTCTCTCTCTCTCCCTCTGTCTCTCTCTCTCTCTCTCTCTCTGTCTCTCTCTCTCTGTCTCTCTCTCTC
>JAVSBU010000145.1:522901-534236 GCA_033118015.1 Loricariichthys derbyi | reverse complement strand
TCAGGATTTTTGGTATAAACGTTAACTTTGCCTCAGCGGTTTCACTCAGACTCCTACAGGCACGAGTTTTAAATTGCTGTTTTTAGCTAATATAAAATATAGGAATGCAAGATCGATGGCAATAAAAAAAGGTGATTTTTTACATTTTCTTTTTTTTTTGAAACTGTGGATAACTAACAACAGCGGATCCGCCAAACAAGTAATTAAAAATGTCTGGCGTTAATAATTAAACCTTCATTTTTGTGTTCAATTGTGTTGTATTTGATTAATATTTAAATTTGTTTGATGATCTGAAACATTTAAGAATGAAAAACATGCAAAAAGAAAAAAACAAAAGAAATCATGAAGAGGCAGACACTTTTTCACACCACTGTACATTTTTCAGTAGCATTCGTGCTTTTCTTTTTCCTTTCTTTCTTTAGAATTCAAAATATTTTTTTCCTTCTTTCTTAACATTTGGTAGTATAAATTCTTTCTTTAGAACTCTGTAGAATTCATTTCTTCAATTTTTTTCTTTCCTTCGTAAAATCCATTAACATACATTTCTCTCTTGTCCTTTATTTTTTCTTTTGTCTTTAGAAGTCAGTAACAAATCTTGGTTATGCTGAAGCATTAAGATTTCTGAGGCCAAATCCTGAAAAACAGCCCTGTAGCCCTTAATATTCCCACTCCACCAAATTTTACAGTTGGCACAGGTGGATAATGTTCTCCTGGCATCTTCCAAATCCAGCCTCAGCCACTACAATGACAGACAGAGGAGTTTGAAAGAAGGTACAGATTTTTCTACAGCTTTCTTCCCTCTAAAGACGAGCGTATGCTTAATTCAGTTCAGACTCATTATATGGTGTCTCCTGTGTGTGAGGGTTGTGAGAGAGGACATGGCAACAAACTCCTGCACAGTCACCACTCCCACCTAAAGCAACTGCAGCACCTTTGTAGAGGCGGTTCCTCATCATTAACTTTGGGATCTTTACACCAACATGGGTTTGTTTATCTTTGCATTAAGTCACTGAAGAATTTGAATGAAACATTAGCTATGAAACATATTTTTGAGGAGAGTTAACAGTTCTGTAACTGAAAAATCCTTGGTTATTTTACCCTCTATTAATCTTCCATAATTGAGTCGTTGATGGTGTGTATTGCAGGTTTGTGAAACTCCGTTCAGACGGGTGTGTGTTGTATAAGGTTTGTGCTCTTTGTGGAAGGAGAGGATATGGTGGGGTTTAACATGCCTCGGGGGACAGCAGACACACTCTGCTATCTGCGCACCAAGGTGAAAGAGATGTCCAGCTAATTATACGAGCGATGCCCGGGCACTCTACCCGAGTGCCTCTGCCCTGACGAGCTGACAGAAGAAAGCCGAAGGATGTGAAATAAGGACGGCTTTTGGTCATAAAGTGTAATCCCAAGCCTGCTTTTATCAGCTTTTCTGCGGCGCACCTGAAACGTGGCCTTTCATGGCAAAGCCTCGGCGCGGCAAATACGGATGTGTGCGAAATCTGAGCTCCCCCCTCCTCCCACCTGCCTATGATGCAGAATTATTCAAATCCCTGCATCGGCATCGTCGCCTTTTTTCTTCATCCCCCAGCCCTCGTTTTCTTTCTCTTTCAGTGGAAATGAAGGCGGACTTGGCGCAGATGCCCTCGGGAGCAGTGTGCCGATTCGGGCTGCACTGTGCCACCTTGAAGCCGCTCCGTTTGTCCTGCCTGCCTGGGCACCAGACGCCAGATTGGCTCGAGGCTAGGGTCCTGAAAAAGCGTGCAAAAGCGAACGCTCAGTCCTTTTAATGCCACACCGCAACACGCGATCTGCATATGAAATGCGCCGACGCAAAATAACGCGCTTTTCATCCGCTGGCTCCAGGAAGGCCGAAAGGCGAGCAGAATTCGGCGCATTTTCATTATAAAGGGGTGATGTTTGACTAAGGGGCCGGCTTGTTTTCACCCCTTGCATGTGAATGTTGACAGGAAGCCCTCGTGCCATACCAGGGCAGAGCTTGAGATATGGACGAGGGGTCGCTTGTGTTTCCTCGGCACGTGCCACCAGTCAGATCCGTATCTCGGCCTCTTTGTTTTGGTGGATCGGGCAGCGGAGCGTAAAAGTTCTTGGACACCCGGAGCCAGATGATCAGGTTAAAGGGGTGGCGGCTCACCAGATTGGAGGCTTCTGGACCATTGTGAACCTTTTGCACCATGAACCCTGCTGTCACGTCAGCAAACGATATAAAACAATCGGACTGGAGGCAGGATCTCCTGAGTGTGCCGACCGCTCAGTGTAATTATGCATAATGGCCCTGCCATGTGAAGCTCAAAATACACGGGCACTGAAACGTAGCACGCTTTGCGTTAAAGTATTCATAGCGCTGTCTAATCTGCGAAATCGCCCTTGAATCGAGCGAGCTCTCCGCACAGCCATTAGACCAGCAATGTTCCCCAACAAGCCTCATCCTGTCAGACCTCGATTTCCAGGACCGTCTCTGGAGATCTGGCCCGGGTACGGGCCGCTCTTAATGCCTAACTAAAGGAGCAGTGCATGGCTGGATTTGACAGCCCAGGGACTAGCGTGGAAATCGGTCCCCTAAAGTGGGGCATGTGCGCTGGCATAAGGCTGCCCTCTAACCACACATGACCACTTCATTAATTAGGCAGGCAGCTGACAGAAGCTTTCGTGGGTCTCTGGACTTTCTGTCCAATGGTGAAAGCAGAACACAGTGCTTTTCTTAGAAGGGATTTTTACTTGTTTGAGGTCACTGATGGTGGTATGAGGGGTCTAGATCATCCCAAAGTGCTTCTATGGAGTCAAGGTAAGGTAAGGGGTCTGTGAAGCCCAGTCCGTTTGTTCCAACCCAAATCAAACCAAACTGATGAGAAAAAGTCCTTCTCCTACATACACAGTTAAATTCCTTCTTTATTTTTTATTTATGGATTTAGTGCCAGGAATTATTTTTGTTTGTCATATTCATATTTTGTTTTGGTAGCATACATTTCTTTCTTTCATTTTTTTGTTGCCACTGAATTCAATAGGATTTCTTTCTATTGAATTTAGTAGCATACATTTCTTTCTTTCTTTCTTTCTTTCTTTCTTTCTTTCTTTCTTTCTTTCTTTCTTTCATCCTTTTCTATTTAGAATCTAGTAATTTACATTTTTTCTTTATTTCTCCCATGAAGATATGCACAGTTTTTCTGCTGATGTTAATCCCTGAGGAGGTTTGGACCAAACCGCTGCAACTCTCACACCATAAAAGTTCTTTAGAACATGCTCCTAGACATGTAAAAAACCAAGCCGTTATTTGGTGTCCCCTGTGTGTGAGGGTTGTGAGACAGGGTGTGACTATATCCTCTTATAGGTTCCTCATCCTTAACTTGGAGATCTTTACACCTTATAGGTTGTTTTTTACCCTCTGAATTACATCACCTTAAATTCATGTTTAAGTTCCTTTAGACCCTTTAGGGTTCTGGATAAAATTCCTCAATCTTTGCGTTAAGGGAAATGTTCTGCCTCTAACTGTTGGCCATCACTGAATCTCCCGAGGAGCACATTTTTTCTGAGTTTATATAGCGCTCGAGGTTTATTAATGGTTCTAACACCCAGTTGATCATTTTGGTCATTTCTACTATGGATCTTAAGGCCTACGTAAGACAAATCCAAAACAGATTCTTTCCCCTTGCTGGATGGAGATTTGTCCCTCTGCTCTCTGTGACAGTCCCTCCTGAGACTCGTCTCCATTCTTTCTCCCTCATCTCAGAACCTCGCCTGCCAGAATTAGGGAGCAATTAATGTCAGCGCTGATGGCAGTGGTTATGTTAAAGTGACTTCTGTCTCCCAAATTTAAGCCCATTTCTTCCTTTTGTTCATTAACTCGGAGGCCAGAAATTACTGTCAGATGAAGAAATCAGTGTCAGTGTGGAGATGGCTTAGGGGGAGAGGAGTGTTTTTGCTGCCCCTTCTCATGCCACTACCCCAGCTCCTACCCAAGCTCCTGCTCCTGCTCCTACCCCAGCTCCTACCCCAGCTCCTGCCCCAGCTCCTGCTCCTGCTCCTGCTCCTACCCCAGCTCCTACCCCTGCTCCTACCCCAGCTCCTGCTCCTGCTCCTGCTCCTACCCCTGCTCCTACCCCTGCTCCTACCCCAGCTCCAGCTCCAGCTCCTGCTCCTGCTGCTGCTCCTGCCACTTGGAAGCCTTTTACAGACTCTTATGAATAAAACTCTGGCACCGGTACCTGAGAGCCATGTCTGAATCTTACCTGGAGATCTGGGGATGACTGAACACCTGATTTCACACCTACACCCCTCGTTAAGTTGGGTCAGAACCAGGAGGAACTGGATGGTCTGATTTTGGCAATGCAAAATTCAAAAAGAGGAATTTAACTAAACACCTGGCAACCCTGGGCTTTTTTATTATTCACTAGCATACATTTCTTTTTCTTTAGGATTTAGAAGCATTTCTTTCTTTCATTTTTATTTAGTACCCTTAATTTTTTCCTCTTTCATTAGATAATATACATTTTCTTTCTTTTATTTTTTCTTGCTTTTGGGTTAAGTAGTGTCTCTTTCTTTTTTTTGTTTGTTTACAATTAGAAGCATTTTTTAATTCTTTAGAAGCATTCAGAAGTATATATTTCTTTTCTCTCTGGGCCCCAGGAACATTTCCTTTTTTCTTTAGAATCTAGTAGCATACATATCTTTTTTCTTTCATTCTTTCTTTTTTGTTTCGCTTTAGGATTCAGTACCATTATTATTTTATGTTTAGAATTTAATAGCATACATTTCTTTCTTTCTTTTTTCTTTCTTTCTGATTCAGTAGAATGGCATGATTTTGTTGAAGTGTTAATATTTCCCTGCATTAGTGTTTCCTAAATGTGACGAAAATCTTTTTTTTTTATTTTTTTCATTTTTATTTTTTTTTGATTTTTAAAGCCACTTCATGTGGTCAGAACAAGACACTTTTCTGTTAACTAATTTTTTAAAAATGTACGAGAAGCGTCGCTGCATTATAGACGGTCCCTTAGGTTCGGCGTAAAGCCTAATCAAGTCCGAACACACGCCTTTAAATCCATAGGCGCATCATGCCAAGAGCTGGTGCCGTGTTTCTCATTCCATTACATGCTGGTTTGGACGTCACTGCACACTGGTTTCCCCACGGCGTACCCGGGGCGTGCTCCCCGTCCACCAGACGCCCATTATGTGGCCAAATTTTACGAGCCTCGGTTTTACAATTGGTTTAAATTGCACAGGAAAATGAATTTAATTAGTCCGACACAACAAAGCGACACAGCCGTCGTGGTTTTTCTTTAACCTCTTGCCTGCTCCACAGCTTTTTTTTAATTCCTTCTGGTGGTGGTACTTTCCCAAATTTTGGTCTCACATGCTTTTAAGGCTGACCTAGGCCAAGTCAGTGACACAGTGCGAGAGCCGACACTCTTAGAAGATCAGAAAAGCAATAGCCTGCTAGAGACGGGCATATTGAGTGAAAGAGGCTGGAAGCCACTCATTAAGGTGAAATGTGCCAAGGCCCGCACCCACAAAGGAGTCTAATTCATCTGTCGCCAGCTTTTTGTCTCTGTGATGTCATTCATTGTGATGCAGAATCCAGACAGAGCCACGCTCTCCCTCGTATTGAGATCTGTGCCCTTGCCAGGCGGTTTTATTTCCTCTTTCAAATCCCCCACCTTCTCAGTCCTCGCTCCTCTCAGTGCAATTCTTCCAGATTACTACAGCAGGGGGCAGCCTGGCATCCACACGGGTGTTGGCGCTGGTTCGCTGGCTTTGTGAGATGCCAGTGTGTTTGGTGCATGTTTGTGTAAGTGATCTAGAAGGCTCGTCTTGTTTGAGTCTCTGAGAGAAGCAGTGGTAGACAGTGCCAGCTGAGGTGTGTCAGAAAAGGCCGTGCTATTTTAGTGGGAGCTTCAGCTCATCCTCAGAACATCCTGGTGGGGGAGGGGGTGTTGGGGAACAGCTTTACACAGCCATGTCTTGTAAGCACTGGCAAATGTACCAAAGATGCCAACCTGCTCCATGCCCTTCCATAAGGGTAAGCGTCAGCAACTTAAAGTCTTAATATAAACCATGGACAAATAAAACTTAAAATGGCAACATAAAAACCCATAAGAAGTAATCCGTATGGGGACTAGGATGGAACAGTGGTCTGATACGCTAGCACCACAAGGACCCGGGTTCAAGTCTTGGTGGAGCATTCCAGCTAGGACAGGACCAGGACAGGTGTTGGACTTCCAAAATCCTGGCCAGAAATGTGGGGTTACAGAATGAAAGAGACTTAGCAACCTGTATAGAATTTACAGTTACAGATGTTAGCAGGTCCCTTATCCATAATCCTTATTCCAGCTTTGCTCAAGGGCTCAGTTTGGACCCATAACCTTTGCGTCAACAATTCTTGGGCTCACCAGCACCTTAAGTGCTGTACCAGTCACAGAACAGTTCCACAATAATAACATTATGACTATTTGGTCAAAAATCTCAAATAAGTCAAGAAAAAGTTCCAAAAATGTTTTGTGCACCTTTTCAGATTTTTTTTTTTTATCTTGGATCGCACCATTTTCAGTTGCTTTTTGACCCACGTCGACCTCCATAGGTGCCCTGCTTTTGACACCTATCATGCTCCATAGGGTTTTACTATCATGTCAGGAAACTTGGACATCAGGACTCAACCCTAGAACAGGACATAGTGGCCAACACACATAACCAAATTAAACCCAAGACTGGCATTGATCGAGGGGTCAGTAACTAAAAACACAGATATGTACTCCGTGACATAAACCTCTGCCCACCAGTGGCACAAAAGGACCGAGAACTTCTGCCTGGCAATCTCCGTTGTTTCTGAACAGCTTAAACCCTGCCAAACTGGAATGGACCTTCACTTTTCCAATAGAGCATCACCTTGCCAGATAGTGGACAGAGCACTAGTAATGGTGGGGTAGTGCCAACTCTTGAGTGGCAAGGCGAGGTTTGTCTGTCCATCACATCTCAATGTAGTGTTGATCTTCTATGTTTCCGAGTTTCTCAAATCCAAGAAGCTGTCTATGATTTTGCCCTGGCATGATGATCCAAAGCTATGCAGTTTGATGGGTCAAAAGGAGAATATGGAGCATGATGCAGGCCAAAACCTAAAATAATTAAAATGGTGAAAATGTTAGCAATGTTGTCAAAATAAGGGTAGCATAAGCAGACCAGGTTTTCTCTGTTATGCCTTGGCGTATAATAGGGGTAAGTAGAAGATGATAGAAAATGATTTGGGCCAAAACCAACCAAAAACTCTATAACTAGCAGCAGTGGTGTCAAAATAAGGATACTGTAGCACAAGTGGATCAGGTTTGCTCTGTTATGACAGTCAAAAGCTACAACATGTGATACGGGTCAAAACTAGGCTATGGAATATGATGTGGGCCAAAACACACTTAAAAAGTGGTACATTTTAGCAAAGGTGTCAAAATAAGGGTAGAGCAAGCAGATCGGTTTTGCCCTGACATGACAGTCCAAAGCTCTGGAGTGTGATAGGGGTCAAAAGGAGGTTATGGAACACGATGCAGGTCAAAAGTAACAACAGAGAAATAGAAGTGAAGATGTTAACAGTGGTGTCAAAATAAGGGCAGTGCAAGAAGACCAGGTTTATGACAGTCTAATGTTACAGAGCATGACAGAAAATTATGGAGAATGATGTGGGCCAAAACCGCCTGAAAATGGTGTTAATGATAATAATAATTAAAAAAATAATAATACATTTAATAGTAGAAGCATAGATAGATTAAATTAATAGCATTATCCCATGATAATAAAGCTGCATTAATAAAACAACAAGGGTAATATTTATTTTTCAACAGAAATTAGAATCATGGAATAAACAGGTCATCGTGTTTGAACACATTAGCGTGTTTTAAATTAATTAACATCTCGGCGCTGACCTCGCTGCAGCAGAAACAACTTTTTTTACAAGCTTGTTTATGACTTAATGAGAGAGCGTTTATTATATATTCTTACCAAGTGATAGTGAAGAGACAAACACACACAGTAAATTATCCTCTGTGTGTCCAAAGACTGGGTGAGAGACGCTCGGCTCGTAAACGCTGCTCAGCGGAGGAAATGGAAATAAAGAAGGAGGATGAAGTGACACCTGATCGGCCCAGATATCACAGAATAAAATATTCATAACGTGACAGAAAAATTGGTTTGATATAATGAGGTTGGAGTGTTTTACCCCTGCCCCACTGACACACTTAACGAAAACCTCAGCACCACCTCCCATTCAGGCTGGGTAAGTGTGTGTGTGTGTGTGTGTGTGTGTGCGTGCGTGCGTGCGTGCGTGCGTGTGTGTGTGTGTGTGCGTGTGATATCTTGCCATAACCACAGAACGTGCACCTGGAAGAGATTTAAGGAGCTCATCATGGGCTCAGCCTTTGCCCCTCTCACAAGGTCCCGTGATTGCGAATTCGTACAAATGTGAACCTCCTATAAAATGTTGTAGCGGCCAGAGTTCATGGTCGTACCCTTAATTATGAAATCATTCAACAAAATGGATCCAGGCCCGTTTTTGGGGAGGGTTTGAGGGAGGATTAAATCACATCCTGCTGCTCTTAAGGAAATAGTAAGGAAATAGTCGAGTAGGTCTGAGTAAAAGGGTTCATTTGGAATTATTTGTAATAATAATAATAGAGATGCTAAATATCTTGGGCACACCTGGTGGCACAGCTGGACTTCGTTATGTGCCACATGCCCAGGCTCAGTTCCAGAGTAGGAGGCCACTGAGTCCTGATCATATAGATCATAGGGCCTCTGAGGGGCACCGCTGCCAAAGGTAGGGTGGTGGATTCTCAAAAGGGGCATCAGCAAGGGTTCTGTAGCCTGTAATCTAGAAATGATGAGGGTGTGTTTTGTGGTTTCACACAGCTCACAGCGTGAAAAGGTATTTAAAGCTCACCTTGATAACATGTGAGAGACGAAACTTTGGTGGCTCGGTACCACAAACCCACCAAGGGAGGTGGGTTTTACATTTTGAGATCATGACACATCTCTGTCAGAAAAGCTTTTGTGTTTCTACAGTTCTGAAGACTTTCTTTGAAGATTCCATTAGGAGATCCAGCTTCTCAGTTTGAGAAAGCTTTGGCTGAGTTTGGTTGGTCCTGGCATGGACCAGCTGCCCGTGTCACTCAGACCAGGGCTGTCGAAACCTTTGCTATGTGAAGCTGAATGGACTTAAAAAGAACATACGTGGTTTGTTAGATTGGCACCTCACATAGCGTTACATTAGATCAATTCTCACCTTTGGATACTGCTGGTGTGAAGTTTGGCATGTTCTCATCTCCCAGTGTCTGTATCAGATTCCTTCAGCATAAAAATTAAATATAATAATAAACAGCCTGTATCTCAAACCAAAAATCTCTGGAGCTGTGAGGTGGCAGTGCCAACCACCGTGCCACCGGGTTTATGTGTATGCCATTAAGGCAAGTCAAATAAAGATTTGTTATTTTAAATATGATTAATCGCAGGGATTTGCCTTAGCCTCAAACAGTTATAGGGACCTGGCTTTGAGTACTGACCCAGGAGCTGCCTGTGTAGATTTAACATGTTCTCCCTGTGCCAGGTTTGCTCCCAGACTCTAAAGATTTTAATAAGCGTTAGGTTCACTGGAGTCTCTAAACTGTCCCTCTGTCAGTGAGTGAGCATATGAATGCATGTGCCCTGTGATGGACTGGCGTCGCTCCCTGCATGGATCTGTACCAATATCACCGTATAAATGTTAGGAGGTCAGAAGGTGGGCATAAGTTTGGGAACCCTACTCAATTGAAAATGCCAACTGTTTAGTGACAGTCACAGTAAACACTAAACCTTTGCAGGTACAAAATTAAATAAAAATTGTCATTGAAGTTTGCAGTACATAAATATTAAATATGCTAGCATAAGTTTGGGCATCAGAACATAACTGACTCATTCAGAGTATTAAAATGTGCTGAAAAACGATTAATCGATAAATTAAGGTAAATTAAGGTAATGTGCCCAAGCTTAAGGACAAGCCCAAGATTAAATATGTGGCATCATGTACCACACACCCAGTCCCAATTCCAGAGCAGGTCCTGTAGCTTAGGAGCTGCCAAGTGGAAACTTAGTGCCAACTGCCACCCTGACGACCCTCTAAAGGACCTCTCATGGGCATTCCTGCTGAGGCACAAATTGTGCACCTTGTTTAAATGTGAAAAGAAAACCTCACCTTGCCAACAGGTGGGATCTGAACTCAGGATGGCAGGGCTCGGTGGGGTGCTGTTTCAGCGCTAGGTCTGGCATCTCCTCCATTAGAGAGCCAGTCATGCCTACTTTGGTCCCTGTGATGGTGGGCTCAGATGTGCCAGAATCAAACAGGTCAAAGTAGCAATATTTATTTCTATTGTACAATCCCTTAATTTAAATGTAAGTCTCATATTTTGGTCTCAAACCGTTTAAATTCAGCACAAACGATTAGAGTATCACCGCCTGTTAGCTTTATTACTGCGCTAAAAGCTGCAAAGGCGTTAAAAGGCACCGCTTAATCAACTCAAAAACCATAAGAACCGTTTGGTTTTCCATTCGTTTGCGTAGATAATGCTGCGTTAACAGATCAAAAACAGATTATTAAAAGCGCTTCGCCCCTCCGAAGCACGGCCCTCCTGTGGGAAATTTCATCTCGGGAGCATCTCGACATTCTTTAATTAGAAGCAATTATTTTAAAAGCTGCATAAATATGGCTGATTTATCGTCGGAGTAGGTGCGTTTCAATTATAAAATGCCCTCTTAAGTCGTTCTGTCTTGCACACAGGGCAGGGAAATATAAAAATAATCAGAGATTTATGGGTTCGAATTGGAAAAAGGGAATCCAATAGAGATATTAAAATGATCTTTCATACACCACGTTTCATCTCCATTATGTGGAATAGAACAGCACGCTCAGTTTAGATAGAGGGAATTAGATCATATTTTGTACACACACATACACACATACACACACACTCACACACACACATACATACACACTCACACACACACATATACACACATATACACACACATATACATACACACATACATACACACACACACACACACACATATACACACACATATACACACATATACACACATACACACATACATACACACTCACACACACATATACACACACATACACACACATACACACATATACACACACACACATACACACACACATACATACACACTCACACACACACATATACACACACACATATACACACATATACATACACACACACACACACACACACACTCACACACATATATACACACATATACATACACACACATGCATACACAC
>JAVSBU010000145.1:273589-284172 GCA_033118015.1 Loricariichthys derbyi | reverse complement strand
AAATTTGAGGTGCGGAAATGATTCACCCTTGCGGATTATACGGACATTTGCGGATGAATGAACTTCTGAAGTACATCGCCTACCGTATCGCATTAATCCCGTTTTTTTGTCCGCAAGTCGGCAGCATCGCACAATTTTCGGCACTGTGACAGCACCTTTACTTTTGGCAAAGTGTTTTACGTCGGATGCCCTTCCTGATACAACCCTCACCATTTACCTGGGCTTGGGACCGGCACAAAAGATACACTGGATAGTGACCCCTAGTGACTGGTTTAGAACCTGAATTCATGAGACTTAGTTATGAAATTTGGTATGCAAAATCTTATATATTTGAAATTTGGGTCTTGAAATTCCACATTAAAAAATTAGGTTGTCAAAATTTCAGGTAAAATTAATTCAGGTAATCAAAATTCAAGTTTTTTTTAACCTGAATTTTTCTCTTATATTTTAGATGAGAAACGACTCATAATGAGACTCCTGTATTTATCAAAGTGGTACTTTGAGCACAATTTGAAACTGTACTGAGATCTGTAGTGTGACTCAGGAGGAGAGGTGTGAGATTATGGAGATCTTTATCTCAGCACCATTTGAGCAGAGGGACATTCATGCTAAAGCCTCATTTGTCTTTCAAATTGATTTCATTGCTCTCAAAGAAAAACTACAGAAATATTGAGAAGATCTTTTTGATTTTTGTTCCTCTGTGGAAGAAAAAAACATTTAATTATTTTGATTTTTTTTTTTTATTTTAATTTAAAATTAAGTTGCAAAGCCCCTGCTGGAGCTTTAGTTCTTACATTTGTTGAGAGATTAAAAATAAAAAGCTTTCATCCACATTCTGTTAAAGTGATAAACTTTAAATCTTGGCTGCTATTTTAATGTGAGCAGTTTCCATCTCCTCTTCTGCTGGAATGCTGAAATGGACCAGCGGATGAAGTGGTCCATCACAGATTCTTTTGCATTTCCCTTTGGGCATGTCCTCCGAATCCACGCTCAGCTGCTCCGAGTCACCCGTCCCTGCGCTCAGGCTCATCTGAATACCATGAAGCCCTCGAGTCACTGCCTTTATCAGAGGGAGGGCTTCATCCACCCAGATCCTGCCTTTCCCTTTCAAATATCCAGGCCTTTCAGTTTAGATACTCAGCAGCAAGAACTTCACTCTGAATCCAAATGCAGCTGATCCTAAACTTTAACTAGATCCCTTCACCAATGAATGAATGAATGTTGAACATTAAAAATATTTTATAATAATGACAAACGGCTGCACAAAAAAGTGAAGCTTATTTACTTGTTAGCTCTCTTCGAACCCCGTCTCTGGTGAATAGAGGTCTGTCTGTATTGGGGTTGGGTTTTGGAGTCCAGGGGTAAGTCTGGGTTCTAGAGTACCAGCCCTGATGGGTTACTGGTGCCCCATACAGATTGACCAATGGGTGTGTGTGTGAGTCTCAGTACTTCTACAGATGGGGACTGGGTCTGCAGTCACATGGCACATGACCAGGGCTGCCCCTGCATTACAGATTCAGATAAATAATTTTAAAATTCAGCTTATAGTGCCGTGTCCTTATTGATTCCTTAAACTGAATTTCTCAACCTGAATTTTTCAACCTAAATTTCACAACCTGGATTTATAAAACAATGTGTGGAGTTTCTTGGGACGTTTCTGTGCTTTTTGTGATTGAGGCTGGGTCCTCGATCATGACCAGGACATGGACACAGACCGGGGTGCCCCCACATTTAAGACTCAGATAGAAGTTGAAAATTTATAAAGTTAGAGATAAAGTTAGAGAGGCCAGACTGAGATGGTTCGGACATGTCCAGAGGAGGGACAGTGGGTATATTTGGTAGAAGGATGTTAGAAATGCAGTTGCCAGGAAAAAGACGAAGATGAAGGCCAAAGAGGAGATATATGGATGCAGTTAGAGAGGATATGGAAGTAGTTGGTGTGAGGACAGAGGATGCTGAGGACAGAGTGAGGTGGAGGAGGACGACTCGCTGTGGCGACCCCTGAAAAGGGAAAAGCTGAAAGAAGAAGAAGAAGATAGAAGTTGAAAATTTAGCTTCTGGTGCCGTTTCCTTGTTGTATTCCAAGATTCTGAAGTCATACAAGTTTATTTATTGTTTTTCTTTCCCTGTGTTAAAATACGTTTTGTCCATTTTATTGGTTTTTATTTTCAAACTGATACTATCTACAAAAAACAAATCGACATCTAGGAAAAAAGAAGGACCATTTAAAGAACCATACCCAATACTAATCATGGTGGAGGTTCTGTAATGTACTGCTCACAAGGGATAGGACCCCATTCCATTAGAAGGCTGGGTACAAGTCACTGTCACAGTCCTGTGGATTGGACCTCTGACTGCCCTAAAGACCTCTTTGCGTTGCCAAAATGCAACCTTTCAGGGTTTAAATATAATAATAATAATGCGTTGGATTTATATAACACTTTTTCCAGAACTCAAGGCTCTTTACACTTGCATTGTCCATTCATACCATACCTGGTGATGGTAAGATACTCTGTACCCACAGCTGCCCTGGGCCAGTCTGACAGAAGGGAGGCTGCCAGTTTGCACCATCAGCCCTTCAGACCACCACCAATCACACAACCACATTCATACTAGGCAATGTGGGTTAAGTGTTTTGCCCAAGAACACAACGACAGTATGCGCTCAGATGGGGGCTCGAACCGGCAACCCTCCGGTTACAGGGCGAGCGCTTTAACCTGCTGCGCCACTGCAGGCCCAAATATAGTTTAAATATATTTATATATATTTTTACTTAACCCTGTGATGGTTCTCAGCCTTCGGCCCCCTGAGATTTAGTAATAAACAATATTTACAGCTCTAATGTTAATATTTTTCAGGTGAGAAACCTAAATTATTATTAAATTATATCCTAAATTATGGCAAGCTAGGTGTGTGTTAATGTGCCCCCTGTTTTCATATGAATACCTGGTATCAGGTCCCTACCTGCCTGTCCTCGTCCCTGTCACAGTGGTCCAGGCTGCCGGGGCACCATGAAGGGGAGATAATTGGATTTGTTGCCACCTCCAGCAGCTGCCAGGAGTAGGCGTCGGCTCTGCTTAGCGATGAAGACATCAGCTTGACAGAGACGCTCGATCTAAGAAGGAGTGTGGTGCTAAAAGGATAAAAAAAATTAAATTTAATGATAATCAAATGTAAAAAAAAAAAGCACACAAAACACCAAGAGAGCAAACCAAACTAAACCTTGAGACAAGTCCAGATAAAGGAAGCCCAGGGATGCCAGTTTAAATGCTGCTACAGATGTTAGTACTCTGGCGAGACTGGTCACCTGCTCACTCGCTTGAGAAGCAGATGATGTGATAATGTCATTTCTTCCTGAACCTTTGGTTATGATGGTGAAGATCGTTCCTTCTTCACACTGTATTTCCTATTTCAGTTTCACCTGCTGCTGTAGAAAATCCAACAAGTTTTTGAAGGGACTGCTTGGGTTCTAGATAGGAGGACGCTATTGTAGTCATGAAAAGAACATGCCAAATCTCCTACAGCTGTGTGGTATCAGCTTAAAACAAAGAATTTAGAAATGAAATACAATCTAAAAAGCTGCCTCCAAAATTTACAGCATAGAATCAAATACAGAGGTGGATTAATTTATCTCTCTTATTATTTCTGGGAAGTGATTGGCAGAAAACGTGAAGTAAAATTGACATGGAGCACCAATGGTCTGTGTCACCTGACCTGAGAAAGTGATATGCACACAAAAGCACATGTATTTTATTGGTACACCAATGGGGCAAGGGACCCACACAGGGCATAACCCGTATCCACACTGGACTTAATGGTGCCAGGCACTAGAAGACCAGTTGTGCCCCCTGTTAATAACAAAGACACTTTAAATTTATGTCTCTAAAGAAAAAAAAGGAAGACTGGGTTAAGGTGCCTGTAAAACTGTAAACAGGATTATTATTGATTAATTAGTCATTAATTAAATTAATTACACAGATTAATCCTGATACATAAAGATCTCCAGCCCTTGATGTAGAGCACATAAACAACTTCAAAATCCTGATAGGAATGGATCTCAGATTTAAGCATTTTAAATAATTCCTTACCTCGCGTTACCGTTTCTGGCGTGTGGCACTGCCAGCTCACAGACTGAGAATTATGGGATGAATTATCACCCTCACCTTTCTGCTCAAACACTTTCAGTGTGACTTTGAGGATTTTTTTCAGCTCTGTCATTCTCGGTCTCAGTGGAGAACCCACAGGTGAAACCTCAGCAGTCTCGTGGCACATTGAGGGGTGTGTTAATGTGCCCACTATTATTGTGTCGATACTAGGTATCATGGCCGCTGCCCGTGCTCATCCCTGTCACAGCGGCCCAGGCTGCCCGGGATCCATGGAGGAGAGATAATTGGATTTGTTGTCACCTCCAGTGGATGCCAGGAGCGGGCGTCTGCTCTGCTTAGCGATGAAGACATCAGCGTGACAGCGACCCTGCGAGAGGATCAGCTGGCATGACTGGGGCAACTAATAAAGCGCCAGGGCTGCCACGTCCAGCCGGTCAGGAGAAAGCCAGCTGTTCCTCCCCCTGTGTCCTAACGCCAGGCCAGAGTGGGCATCCATCACCAGTCGGTGTGCCAGAACTCCAGTCAGGAGGGATGAGTTTGACCTCTCGCCCTCTTACCCATGAGTAAGCTGGGCAATGTGGCAGAATTGGCGCCGGACACGCACTCCAGGGCACTGTGCCACCCCATGCTCGCGACGGCACCTGTTTGGCGGGATGATGACGGCAGGCAGGTGATCCGCCCCGGTGGTAATCAGTCCCGTGCTGCCCATCGCGCCATCATCAGAACTCCAGCGCCAATCTCAACCCGGCCTGGCACGTCCTGCCGAGAGCGGAGCTTCTGCCCTTCACTAGACGATCTTAAAGGGGTAGTAAGGGGCCAAAATCATCAAATCTACACCGTTATACCCTAAACATAAATAGGTTCTAATAAAAGGTGCAAAAGCCACACAAAATCTGCAGAAACAAAGTTTAGGTGAATTGTATGCCAGGTTGTATTCAGTAGTGCCCCCATTGGCAGAAAAGCCTCCCAGCGTTTCTTATACAAGATAAAATTCTGTTTCTTAAAGATTAAAGAACCCATTAAATGAACTGCTGAGAATTGGTTCAGCGTCAATCAGAGAACGTAAGAACAGAAAAGTTTATGACATTTTCATAGCTCATATCATAACCCTAACCTTTAATTAGAAAACAACTGAGCGTCTACGATACCTTATAAAAAGTGCAAACATTGATATTTATTAGAGCACAATCTTTATTTAAGCTCAAACACACACCCAACGTTGTTTTTGAGCTCTTTATTTGGACTGTGTCGATCCTGTAACATACTCGAATTTCCTCAAGTGTTTATTCAAACAGAACGAGCTAAATAAAGCTCTGTGACGGATCCCTGAGGAATAAAGATATGGAGGCCAACACAAATGTTTTATCCAATTACCACGTCTCTCTTTGCTCTGCTAACAAAAGGCTGAACCTCAGCTCATATTTATATAAAAACGCTCAGGTGCCGATGCAGGAGTTACAGCACAGCTCAACGTCACATGGAACAGCGTCCTGTTTATGGATAGGTAGATTTAAATATACTGAACACTTTTATTTTTTAAAAATAAAAGTGTTCAGTATATAATATTAAAAATAAGTATTCAGTATATAATATTAAAAATAAAAAGTGTTGAATATATAATATTAAAATAAAAAAGTTAATTGTATAACATGAAAATTTTTCAATATACAATATTAAATAAAGTGTTGAAAATTAAAATAAAAAGCTTTCTGTGTATATTAAAATAAATATTTAGAATGCTTAGAATCTTCTTTCTGCATAACCAAACCAATATGATCGGATTTATTAATTATTATTAATTTTAGTATAGACACTAGTCTATACTCAATGCACTGCATTTAAAAACTATAACAAAATATTGTTTTATATAATATAATATAATATAATATAATATAATATAATATAATATAATATAATGAGACTAAAAATATGATTGTCCCTTATTAAAACTAGAAGAATGCTCTTATTAACATCTTGCATTACATTCAGTAAAATAGGTCGTTGACCGAAATGGATGCTGCCTGTACATGATGATAATTACCATTACTGTTTGCATATAGTTATTTTCAAACATTAATATGAATTAAAACACAATATGAAAACATTTATCTTTCTCGCATGTTTTCTGTCATTCAGATGTGAATTAGACATATATAAGACAGATTTTTATTTCCATTATAATTTTTAAGACCTCAGCCATTAAAGTGAACAGATCTTGATTGGATGGTGTTAAATGGCACTTTCCTGTAGAAACACACATAATATAACAAAGCTTTTTAAAAATAATTATACAGTACCAGAGCATAATATGGGCATAATAAACTCTATTATTATATTTATGGGATTTAGGGGTTAATGTGGCTGCCTCATAGCTCCAGCACCACTGGTTCAATCCTGACCTTAGACTCCATCTGTGTGGAGTTTGTATGTTCTCCCCGTGTTTTCAGTTTCCAAAGTCATGCTTTAGGTTCATCAGTGTGGTAGCAGGATGTCACTCAGAGATTCTTATTTTATGCTGCTATGTTAATTTTTTTTCCCATTATTAAATATGAAGTAAATTATATTCATTTAAAAATTCATTATGCAGCATCTGAGTCAGACATTTTAACATTTTTCTGACACTCCTCATCCCTAATGTATCTGCGTGGTCTTTATGACCCAGTTCATTCCTGCACCTCAGCATGCTGAGCTTATGGGGGAGAGCTTACAGATGGTCGCTCATCATCACCGGCTCCTGATCTTCATCACAAGCGTTATTAAAATCAGTCGCGACCAGACGGACGAGAAGACGGCCATCGCTTCCTTCCTCACTCACCTGATGACTCTCATCACTCTCCTTTTCTTGCTCCTCTTTTCCCCCTTCTCTTCCATCAGAGCTTTCTTTTCAGATTGCTCTCTCGTGATCTGCTTCTCATTTTGTGCTCTGTGATTCGGTGGACTCTCAGGACATCATCCTTCACTTTTGCCTGAAATTAGAGCCTAAATCAGAATGCACTCCTGATTAAGTTTACTGTGTGCGAGTTCTCGTTTTCTCATGAAATGCCAGAGTGATAGCAGCCAAAGAGCTGGAGCTTCTCAGAACAAATATTATTTTATATTGATTAAAGAAATTGTTGCACAGTCAACAAAATTGCAGAAGATGGAAGTGACGTTATACTAAATAGGGAAGCGTTTAAATATCTGTAAGAGAGAGAGAGAGACAGAGAGAGAGACAGAGAGAGAGACAGAGAGAGAGAGACGCTGGACATGAGGAAACATTGGTAGGTTCTGAGCCTGAAACATTCAGAATATATTCCTGTAGCTCAGGGACGTATTGTAGCTCTGAGTAACTACAGTAATGGAGCCTGGAAATGGTGAGAACCTGGGGGAGGATCTGAGCAGCTTCTCATATTCTTCTGATGGTTTGTAGAATCTGTCAAATCTGCTGGTTCAGAGGATTTAGGATGAAAGCTTATTCTAGTTGATTCTAAAACCAAAGAGTGAGAGTGGCTATGTTGATGGAGAGATCCAGTGTCTCAGTCAGGAGGTGGGTTCTGATCTTCAGACGGTGTTTCACCATCCAGGAAGAGATAACGAAATCAAGAGGGAATGAAAAGTAATGTAGATCATCATCTGAGAAGCAGAGATAAGAGAAGCTATAGGAGAGATTTTTTTGGACTGGGAGAACCAGAGTGGGCCAGGTCTTCAGCTCCTCTAAAGGTGGGCTACTCATATTCCCCATTTCTCCTCTTTGCACCACAGGGGGGACAAGTTTTTTTTAGGATGGATGCTCTGGAACTCCTTTCCCGTAGATAGCCAGAATTTTTATCTCTTTTTTCAAAATTTGAACACTTCTGTTCTTCCTTTGTACCCTTGTGAAATGTTCTGTCTCTCTCTGTTTTATAAGTGATCTCGGGTTTGATAAAGTCACATGAGTGTTAGGGAGCCAGGAACAAAACTATGAAGTGCAATCAGGGCATAACTGGACCATTTATGTAATTCCACACACTCAAACTGGGAAACTTAAGAGAGAACAGCTGACCTTACAGAGATGACTTTCCTCGGCTCACTCTGGATTCCTCCCTCCGATCCAGAGACCTGCTTTAGGTCAGTTAGCCTCTCTTACACTGTCCATGGTTTCTGTTTTCTATTTTGTCAGTGCAGGAAATTGGACTGAAATGGTAACAATCAGTAAAATCTAAACAGTTAGTGTACAGAGCTGGTTTAAAACACCCATGCGACATCTGAGATAAAGTCGTTAAACAAATAAAGGTTTTTATTATCAGGTCCCAAATCCTCTCTGAGCTGCACGCCGACGCCAAAGCCGCCATGTTTGAACACGAAGCTGTGCGGATCAATTAAATAAGCGGCGGCTCCAGTCGGCAGCACTTCAGTCTGCCCCGGAGGTCACAGCGGGGTCGTTTTCAGCACTTCAGCCTGATAATCGGCTCCAATCGCGGCTCTCTTAAGTGCCACCTTAATTACTGGGACACGGCTGAGATTCCACGGTAAAGCCCAGATGAAAGCAAAGTGATAACAGAGGCCTGCAAGATACATTCCTATTCATTCAGTGTGTGTGCGTGTGTGTGTGCGTGTGTGTGTGTGTGTGTGTGTGTGTGTGTGTGTGTGTGTGTGTGTGTGCTCGTGTTTTCATGGTAGTGACTCTATTTTGACATGACGTCTCTCTCCTCTTACACACACTCTTTGCGAGTTTCCTCATTACACATTTCAGGCTGCTCTCTCATTGTGCCCATCATCCAGCGAAATGTTAATGCGCCAATTATGAAAATCAGTGGCGAAACAAAATGGAATAATCGTTCATGCGCTCTGAGTAAACTTTAAAAAGCTTTTGATAAACTTGCTGCATCGTTTTGTTTTTTGATACACTAAGCTCCTGGTTTATTACTTATTACTGGTGTGGATAATTAATCACACCGTGTGTATGGAGGGTTAAATATAAGGTTACGACATTTTAAAATACCTACAAATTACAATAAACCCACTAGTTAAGTTCTGAGGGCTCTGCTTTGTGTCAGCGTTTGTGTTTCTTTGGTTTATGAAGCACAGATAAACCTTAAGCAGAAATGTGCCACATTAAAAGTCCATTTGTTGAGTAACTTATTTATGTAGAAAGTCAGCACAATATTACTTGACCCATGTGCCAAAGTTTTAGTTAGTTATAAACTAATTAATAAGTACTTAATTAAGTCATTAATAAACTAGCAGCTCAGTACAGTAGTGTTGGATTTAAACACTAAATAGCAAACAAATATCTGATATGAGCATCGATCAATAAATGACCGTTATTGGACTGTAACCATGGAACCCAGAATATATAAACAGTAATGAGTTTAAACCTGATGATTATCTGGGTATAAGAGCACATGTTAAGCTCTGGGTTACATTAAATGCTCCAGGATCAGTCTGGTCTCTTATTGGATGGATGTGGGAGAAACATTCAGGACTAAAGTCCATATGGGTCATGTTCTTGGGTCCAGAACTTCATGTGGATGTTAATTTGATCCCTAACACTGAGCTAAATGTTAATAAGATCATTGTTAGCTGGTTTAATGTTTTGGCTCATAAACGTATTTGTTTAGTAGCTGCAGTTGTTGATTTAGTATCTAATAAAATAGTGTGTTAATATTCAGTATATTTACAACATTACAAAGCAAATTAATATCATACACGGCTTCTCTCTCACAGATTTACACAAAACAAAAAGATGAAACATGTGATCAGCACACAGGACCAGAGTAAAGAGTGAAATCTCAAGTCAATCTAATCTCATCTAAAGTTAAACACATGTAATAAAGACACTAAATAACACAGTTCCTAAAGTTTGATAAGAGAAGAATCGGACGGTCCCAGCTCTGCTGAGCCTCTCACTCCTCTCTTTGTTTCCTCCAAGAAACAAAACCTTAAATTGGAGCATTATTAAATTCTAAACATTTCCCAAACACCCTGTAGGTCTGGGACTTTTTTTTTTTTTTTTTGGTGTTATGTCTCATTCTGTTATTGACAGGACTCCTGTGTGAGAGACTGGAGATTTATTTAATATACAAGAGCGACATCTACAGGCAGACAGAGGACACACACACACACACACACACACACACACACACACACACACACAGACTGATTTATGAATTTTAAAGACAAATATTACAGGATCTGTTTCTATAAGAGAAGAGAGGAAGGAGAACATAATAACTCGAGATCTTTCTGTTAAATGTTGAATGTTATTAATTTCTCACAAAACGTTCGTAAAATAATGTGGGAAACCAGCAATGCTCTGAAATTAAACTACAGCCAAGGCCATTTGATTTACGTAACACTCCACAGCCCTAAATGAACAAACCAAGGCAACAGTGGAAAGAAAAAACTCCCTAAATAAAGAAGAAACTTTGTTAAGGAAAAGAAACAAACTCAAAAAAAAAAAAAAAAAGAAAAAAAAAAGATCCATTCGAGAAGCTGCTGCATCCATATCAATAAGCG
>JAVSBU010000145.1:226132-243574 GCA_033118015.1 Loricariichthys derbyi | reverse complement strand
ACAGCTCTTTGGTCTTGGCCATGGTTGAGTTTGGAGTCTGACTGTTTGAGGCTGTGGACAGGTGTCTTTTATACAGAAATTGAGGTCAAACAGGTGAAATTAATACAGGTAATGAGTGGAGGACAGAAAAGTTACAGGTCTGTGAGAGCCAGAAATCTTATTTGTTTGTGGGTGACCAAATACTTATTTTCCACCGTAATTTACAAATAAATTCTTTAAAAATCCTAGTTGAAGTGTACCTATGATGAAAATTACAGACCTCTCTCATGTTTCTAAGTAGGAGAACTTCCACATTCAGTGGATGACTAAATACTTTTTTGCCCCACTGTTTTTGAGCCAATAGATGTGTATAATTGTGGATCAGTTGGCCACTCTCACCTTTGCCCATATATTCTGTGACGATGTAGATGGGCTCTTCTGAGACGACGGCGTACAGCTGCACTAACTTATCATGTCTGAGTTTCTTCATGATCTGCGCCTCCTCCAGGAACGACTCAGGGGACATTGTCCCGGGTTTCAAGGTCTTCACTGCTACTTTAGTGGTGCCGTTCCAAGTACCTGCAGTTTATTACAGAGGTATTTATTAACCCAGGAAAAATCAGCAGTGATTCACATCAAGATTTAAAAAAAGGACAAAAGAGATCAGAGATTAAACAGAGTCCTGGATTAAACCAGTCAGAGATAATCCAGAGACAATCTCTCAGTCTGGCCTGAACCTGTCAAAAAAAGCCTTTTAAATTAATACCTACCCATCCAGACCTCTCCGAACTGGCCGTTCCCCAAACGCTTGATGAGCTGCAATGACTCCCTCGGGATTTCCCACACGTCTTTGGTTTTGACAGACAGATCAGCAAGGCGAGGCATGCCTTTGTGGCAGGGGACTATCAGGCGACAACACAACCCAGCGGCTCTAGCTGTAAGCGCACACACACATACGCGTGAAACATGAAGACGTGCTGTTCGAAACATCATCAGGATTTCCGCAGCGACAGAAACAAAGGTCTCTCTGTCAGAAACCGGCACTCATTATTTTTCTCGCGCATAATTAAATGTTGTATTCAGTCAGCTGACGCAGATTTACCAGAATAATGATGAACAAGCTGCTGCAGAGTCTCGAACTGAGCACGAGTGGTGATGTAGTAACCTCCGTTGTCGAGCTTACGGATCTTGTAGTGCTTCACATGATCACCCTTAACGTCATCCCAGTCCTGTATGGATAAGGAATACGCTCCTGCAAGGGGACACAATAAAATAAATACAGCCTCTAACCTACAGTGACGTCTGGCCCTGGTACCATTTCAAAAACATTAAACCCATCCACATAATTAATTACATAATGCTGATTATCTGGTTACAACAGCAGCATGAGAAGCCTTCTGGTTAGACCTGTGGTTCCCAGCCTTTTTTAGGGTCCTCCTACATACGAAAACCTGACCATCCCACACACAGACAGACCAAAAGAACAGTGATTTATTGCATATATTTATTGTGAAAAAGAAACAGTGTAGCCTTTTTCCTTTGTTTCCTTTTATAGGTTTGATCCCTTTTTAGCTCCTTTTTACTTTCTGTTTCATATTTAGCAGACACCCTTATCCACAGTGACTTAGTTAGAATTAATACAATCTTATAATGTAATGAATTGTTGGTTAAGGGTCTTGCTCAAGGACCCAACAGTGGCAGCTTGGCAGAGGTGGGATTGTATAACTGTATAGTACAATGGTCCATAGTCCAACACCTTAACCACTAGGCTACCACAGTCCCACAGTTTCTTTTCTCTTTTTAAGTGAAAATGTATTTTAAGTCTGTTTTATATAGGTTTTTTTTTTCCAGTGAGAGTGTTATTTTAATTTTTTAAAATATTTTTTGCAAATTGTATTTTCTCAAACTCAAAGCACCCCCTTTCGATGTATGGTGCACACTGAGGTGGGCTCAGACCCCAGGTTGAGAACCATGGCATTAGATACATGATCAGTCGGTTTTCGTAGGGGACGTTTTGTATGTGGGAGGAAAGTTCTGAAGTAAAAAGAACTGGGACTGGATTCATGAAAGTGTTATTCTTCAAATAACTTCTCAAGAATCTTATTTTTTTCTTAACTTGTCTTTAAGTATAAGTCTAAGATTAAGTGGTATTCTTAAAAACGTTATGTTTTTAAACGTTTTCCTAACCTTACGACAGTCTCACACTCTACTCAGGTTGTAAGAGCCGAAGAGGTAAAGCCCCACAATTATTGTATCTTTAAAAAATCCATGGACAGTTTTCTTTGCTGTTGGCTTGGCTGATTTTTCTGCCATCACTCCTCAGAGCGGATTATGCTAAATAACAAAAATAAAGTACAAATTCAAAACAAGCTTCACTCAAACGCAATGTAGCATACGTAGGAAAACAATGAAGATTTTCTTAAGATTATACTTAATACTCGAGAAAAAAAAAGAAAAAAAACATTTTTTGAGAATTGCATTTAAGAATGATCTTATAAAAGCTCTCATGAATCGAGACACTTTAACACAGGACACATCATTATGACTGGGTCAGAACATTTTCTCAACAACAAGGCCTGTTTGGGGTATGTACCTACTGACAGCAGTCCAAGGATTTTCAAACCAACCAGTGACAGGATGTTGGTGCCCAAGGCATATTGATGGGCAAGTGCAACAAATTCTGTTCAGTTTGGTCCAAAAAGACAGAAGAGCTACTGTGGGACCAGTCACAGAAACGTTTAATATTCGCTTGTCCACCATCAAAAGTGCCTACGACGGGCACGAATGTTAGAACTGGACCTGGGATCTATGGAAGGAGGTGGTTTGGCTGATTTTCTTTGTGTTTTCTGTGCTTTTGGCTTTTTGACAGAAACCAAATCCAGAATTAAACTAGATATCAGGGAGTAACTGTGTTTAATGTTCAAGCCAGCAGGTCTCATGGAAATTATAACTGATCCAAAGCGAAAGAACAGCTTTTCATTGACGACTGAAGTTACACGTGCACATCAATTTTATAACCTGCCACCTTGTTTACATCGTGTTCAAATCTATACCCCCATCCCCCCACCTTTAGGACCAAATCTCTTGATATGCTAATTCACACACCAAAAAAACATGCCAAACCAGTTCCAAAACACACGAGGACACGGCCTGGAGGAAAGAGGAGGGGTATGCTCAGAAAGAATAATATCTCAAAAGCGGCCGCTCCCTGCCATCATGCCACCAGCTTGGAAGTTTACACCGCATTGGAATATCAGCAGTTATCTCACAATGTAACCAGAAACTGCCGAAAGATTACAAAAGAAGCCACTCGTAGAACATCCACGAACTCTTCCTGGAGCGTTCAAGGCTGTTTATTCCAGAATATTCCATAAACAATTTCTGTAGATGGACTGAAAAATCCATCCTTGCTGACAGGCCAAAAGGTCACCCCTGCACACCACCACTGAGATCCCATTCCAAAGAACCACTGTGCTTTCTCAGTAGCTAACCCTTGTATATCTCTCACCAAGAATACTGGAGGGATTTAAGAGGAATGCGGTACATAAAGAACTGGCTTGACTCCCTGCGGTTTCCCGTCATGTCAAGATCTAAACTGAAGCCTTCATCGTCAGCACGAAAACACTGAGAATAATGGAAGAATCGTTTCATCTAGGGAGTGCAGCCTGACTCAAACCCCCTCGCTCACAGCTCCCTACAGTTCCTAGCTGGAACACTGGATAGAAACACAGACTCGTTATATTCCGTCTTGCACACAGCAAAAGAAACCTCAGCTCTGTCCGCAGATACATCTGCAATCAGAAATATTCAACTGCCTCAACTCCAAAGACTTTATAGAGATGTGGATTAAAGATAATGACAATAAATGACAAAAAAGCCTCATTAAAACAACTCACTTATTTTGACAACAGAAGTTGACTTAACTTTACTGTTCAAATGAAGGATTTAACTCTGAACACACGTGTACTATTATTCAACCCCCTGCTTTAGTATTTTAAAGCATCAATAAAAAAAATCATTTAGAATCTTGGTCCATTCTTCACATGCAAAAGCCTCTAATTCAGTGATGTTTGATGACTTCCTCGTTGCAACTGCCTTCTTTAAGTCCCCACACCATCAATGACCCACCTCCATGCTTAACTGTGGGGAGCGTATTCTTCTGCTCATAAGCCTGGCCTTTCACAGTTCCAGTTCAGTTTCATCAGTCCATAGAACTGTCTCCCAAAACTCTCTAGCCTTATCCAAATACCTCCTGGCATATTCTAGTCGACTTTTGATTTTCCTTGTAGTTAAGAGTGGAGGCATCTTGGAGTCCGTCCATGAAGTCCTTGTTTATTCAGTGAACATCTTATAGGTGCTACTGAAGCACTTGTTCCAGACTTCATCAGATCATCCTGTAGGTACCTTGCACTCACATTGGGGGTTTTTCTTAGTTTCCTGACTAAGATGCTAAGGGCCCTTGATGAAATTTTGGGTTTTCTTCCACAGCCAGGCAGGTTTGCAGCTGTTCCAAAAGTTATAAACTTCCTTATAATGCCCTCAATGGTGTCTCTTGAGATGTTATATTTTTTGTAAATCTTTTTACACCCAAGGCCCTTTAGGTTTGCTGAAATAATCTCTTCTCTCAGGTTTTGTGGAAGCTACTTTGTAATTCCTATGATTGCAACTCACCTTGAATTCCTTCATGGGTGGGGTTTATATTGTATCACAGCTGAAGCAAATGAAGGATCATTATAGAGTTCTCAAAGGCTTAATTATGGTTTTAACTCCACTTTAGTCCATCAAAACTGCAGGAAAGCTTCAAAAACAATAATATTATACAGGGGTTGAATAATTGTGATATGGCTAGCTTAAAAAAATACACAAAAATCACTAAACTCATATCTTGCTATTTGAAAAAACTTAAATTGATAAATCTTTGTGGGGTTGAATATTTTTGACTGCAAATGTAGATGGTTATAAACAGTGATAAACTGGTTTAGAGGTTCAGAGTTACATCCTTAAAATGGTACTTAAACCTGGATCCTGCACCCCCTAACTAGCAAGCGTGGGCAAACCTCAGGGCAATGCGCCCAGTGCACTGTTGTTTACCCTGCTGACTCATGACTGGTGCATTGCATCATCGTTTTCTCTACTAACAACAATGATAACTCAGTAAACGTACAGGAGGCAAGACAGGCTGAATATTGTTGTAAAAACAAAGCAAAGAGAGATAATTGACTCGTAGAACTGGTTACCACTCTTGACTGAGCGCCAGCCGAGCCAAAAAAGGAGCAGCTGCTCAATTTCATGCAGAGAGAAAGAAAAAGAGAGAGAGAATAACCTCCCCCATCCCATCCTTACTATGTCTCACAAAGGAACTAAAGACACCCAGAGCAGTTGTCTTCATCGTTCTGGGGATTGCAGTGCCTTACATTTCAAAACATTACCAAATCTGAAGCCAATTTAGCATCTCTAATCCTCATCGGGGGTCTGGATCACTTATCTGACTCAAGTGAATCCAGCAGTGTTTCCACTCCAGGTCTCCCCCAGTTTGATAACCCTTCATCATCACTTTGGGTTACTATCCAAACCTCATGACCATAGACTGGGCGACAAACAGAGAGAGTTTATCAAGGACAATTTATCTAGATAAATTGCTGCAAAACTATTATATTCAAAACTGTTATATTTCAGAGTAAAAATAACAACCTGTTTGATTTAATCTTACATTTAAGTGGCCTGGAAGACTGAAAGACATCATTAAGAAAAAAAAAAAAACACACAAAAGTAAGAAGCCCCTTGGTCTAAAACGTGCACCACTCTTTTACCAAAATGGGAAGACGGGGATTAAATGCTTGTTACCTTTAGTGGTTTCGCTCTCCCTTATGAGAAAAGTGCCCCGGGGATTTCCGTTAGACAGCAGCTGCCTCTCTGCATCCTTACGGCCGAGCTTCCCAAAGTACCAGCTGTGAAAGCACAGAGATAATCAAGTGAATGCTTTTATTTTTATACCGCTTTTTTGCGTTAGATTTTCCGCTGAGGTGTAAACATGACACTTTCTAGTATGATTGGACCATCAAATCCCCATTGTCAATGAATTATTTATCTGCACATATAGTGTATTTGCGTGGACTTAATAATTCAGTAACTGGAGAAAATCCCATTTTGTCAGTAATCCAATCAAATTTACACGCATGTGTCGGGCTCGTCAAGAAGCAAATAGGTGTGAGAGATGCTATATAAATGCCAGCTTTTCACCATAAGTTTGGCTTTCCTCGCCTCGCCGGCACTTCTCTCATGCGTTTCTCTTCTTCGCTCGTTTTTGCTCATGTTATTCGTGTTAGCACTCGGTTTTTGTATGTTTTGATCTTGCCATTTCTTTTGTATCTTGCGTTTTTCCCCCTGTTATTCTCCCGACATATTTTGGTTTCGTTTAGCCTCAGCTGTCCCCTGTTGTCACCGTTTGGTTTATTTCTTTAATTTGTGGGTTTGGTTGTGGTTTTGTTTTCATTCAGGCTTGGCCTACTACCTATGTTAGCTCTGTTCATTTGTCTCTTTTTTTCTTATGTGTCCTAGGTGTGGCGTTTTTGTTGGGCCTTCCTTCCTCCAGGGAAACCAGTACCACCTCAACCACCAAGGGGGGGTGGGGGGGGAGTGTAGTAAGCTCAAAGAGGTCTGAGGTAACTCATTAGGGCCCTAAGATGTAGGGTCAGAGGAATCCCAATGCACTCCCCACCGAAGTCACTTGTCGCCCCCTATCACCAGTTCCTGCGCTTAATTCCTACCTTCCAATCATGAGAGAAGGATGCAACCAGTCTGTGGACCTACCAGGCCCTAGGCTTCCAAGGGGTTATGCTCGGGAGGCATGAACAGCAGCTCCAAGAAATTGCTCTTTCGCTTAACCAATTGCACTTGACCGTTCAGGCTCTGCGTACACTGGCCGCTCAGCCCCCAGCATCCACCCCAGGGGCCACCCCAGGCTGTGACTCGCCCATTGCCACCCCTGAACGTTTCTCGGGAGAGCCAGATAAGTGCCGAGGATTCCTGCTCCAGTGTTCACTGCTCGTTCAGCAGCAACCAGGACGCTTCCCAACAGATCTCTCCCGGGTTGCAATTATGATCTCCCTGCTTTCAGGGATGGCACCAACATGGACGACAGCCCTGTGGGAGGCCAAAGCTCCTGAGTGTCACCGAGGCTGCCTTTGTTCTTAAGGATACTTTCCATCATCCCCATGGCAGGTGCAACCCTACGCCACGCCTGCTCGAGCTCACTCAGTTGAATATATAATTGACTTCCGTACTGTGGCCATGGAGTCCGGGTGGAACAACACAGCCCTTCAGGCGGTCTTCCTGAAGGGTCTTAACAACCACCTTAAAGATGAGCTGGCGGTGGGAGATCCTTCCGTTGCCCTGTCCATGCTCTATGAGCTCTGCACCTGGCTGGACACCCGTCTCAGGGAGTGGGATCACGAGCGTAGATCTCCACCCAGTTCTTCACACTCCTATCGTGCTCGGGCTTGCAGCGCCCATCTCCTCCCAGCCCCAAACGGATGCAGTTAGGGACAGTAGGTCGCAGGAAGAACAACCAAGACCCGGGCCTAGTCCACCTCCTCTCCACTCAGGTCTGCTCATCCCTGCCCTGGTAGCAGGGGTTAAGGGTCCTCCTTTGCAGCTACAGATCAGTATAGATTCTGGAGCTGCCGGTAATTTCATCTATGTGGGTCTGGCGCAGCAGTTGGTTCTCCAGTGGGAGCGGCTGCTGCAGCCCTCTCCGTTAGTGGCGCTGGACGGTCAACCCCTTAGATCTGGTCCTGTGCACTTCCGCACCAAACTGGTATCCATCCGGCTGGGGGCGCATGTGGGGTCGACTCCACTTCTTGTGACCCAGCTACCCCAGCTTCGCTATTCCTGGGTCTCCTTTGGCTAAAAGACCACGATCCCCTCAGCGATTGCAAGACCCAGTCGATTATTTACTGGGCCCCACGATGCCAGGAGTCTGCCAGCATCCTCATCTCCCACCTCAGAGAAACCCAACTCAGCTCCCGACCTTGTGGGCATACCAGATCAGTATCAGGACTTGGTTGAGGTATTCAGCCGCAAGTGTGCGCAGGGCTTGCTGCCTCATCGGCCCTATGATTGCTCGATTAACCTCCTCCCAGGCGCTCCCCCCATCAGGATGGACCCAGCCAAGGTGGAGGCAGTCTCCAGCTGGCCCCAGCCCACATCCCTCCGGCAGGTCCAACGCTTCCTGGACTTTGCTAACTTTTTTCGGCGCGTTATCCGCAACTTCAGTGGCATAGCTGCTCCCCTCACGACCCTCACTAGGAAGAGCCCGGGTGGTTTTCATTGGACCCACCAGGCCCTAGAGACCTTTGAGGCCCTTAAGGAGCGGCTGACGTCTGCTCTGGTCCTGCAACTCCCAGACCCGGGGCAGCCCTTTATTGTGGAAGTGGACGCTTCAGACATAGCGGTTGGGGCGGTCCTGTCCCAGTGTCCTAAGGCTGACCTCAAGCTCCATCCCTCCGCCTTCTTCTCGCACTGCCTTACCCCTGCGGAGCACAATTACCCTGTCGGGGATCAAGAGCTCCTGGCTATTAAACTAGCATTAGAGGAATGGAGGCACTGGCTTGAGGGAGCCAGTCATCCATTTGTGGTCTGGACTGACCACAAGAACCTGACCTACATCCAAGGGGCGAAGTACCTGAATGCCTAGCAGTCCCGCTGGGCACTGTTTTTTATGCGCTTTGAATTCACCATCTCCTACAGGCCAGGTTCGAGCAACCTCAAGCCAGAGTCAAGCCAGTCGTGGCGGTGGGAACTCCCGGAGGCCAACGCTACTCCCGACCCTATTGTTCCGCCATCACGTATTCTAGGGTCTCTGACTTGGACCAGGCTGTTGTTAGAGCCCTCAGACGGGATCCCGACCCGGGCAACGGCCAGGAGGGGCGTCAATTTGTCCCCTCTAGGGTTTGAGAGGAGGCCCTTAGGTGGGCCCATGATTCGCCCACAGCGGCCCACCTGGGGGTAGCCTGCTGACAACCTCAAGTGGCGCTTCTGGTAGTCGGGGATGAACAATGACGTCAGGGCCTTCGTCGCCCGATGCTGGGTCTGCGCCACCAATAAGGCCTCCAGGGAACGTCCAGCTGGCCTCCTCCATCCTCTCCCAATGCCATGCCGACCATGGTCTCATATTTCCCTCGATTTCATCATGGGGTTACCACCATCTAGGAGAAATACTGTCATCTTGGTTGTGGCTGACCGTTTTTCCAAGGCGGCCAAGTTCATCACATTGACCAAGCTGTCCACCGCCAAGGAGATGGCAAATCTCCTCCTTCAACACGTTGTCTGGGTACATGGCTTCCCCGAGGATGTCGTGTCGGACCGTGGCCCTCAATTCTCAAGCCAGTTTTGGGCAGCCTTCTGCCGGCTCATTGGGGCCACGGCCAGCCTCTTGTCGGGCTACCACCTGGAATCCAACGGTCAGAATGAGAGTGTGAACCAAGGCTTGGCCCATGCTCTTCGGTACCTGACAGCAGGGAACCCAGCCTCCTGGGCGGACCACCTCCTGTGGGTGGAGATTGCCCACAATAACTGCAAGCACTCAGGGATGTCTCCTTTCGAATGTCGGTTCGGGTTCCCTGCCCCGCTATTCCCCACCCCACCTGCTGACAGGGCCGTACCCTCTGCCAGGCGGTACGTCCAGCGCTGCTGAGAGGCCTGGAGGAGGGCTCGGGCAGCCCTCAAGCGGGCCAAATACCAAATGCCTTGGCAGGCTGACCGTAAGCGCCGGCCGGCACCCTCTTATAGACCGGGCCAGAGGGTCTGGCTCTCCACCAAAGACCTACCAGTCTGTGGGGTCTCGGGCAAACTTGCACCCAGGTTCCTGGGCCCTTTCAAGGTGGAGTGTAGGATCAATCTGATCGCCTATCGGTTTGAATTACCCCCTACCATGCGGGTGAACCCTAAGTTCCATGTTTCCCGTCTCAAACCCTTTATCTGCAATGCCCTGGCTCCCACGGCTCGGCCGCTGCCTCCCCGCATCATCGAAGGAGCTCCGACCTACACAGTCTGCCAGATCCTTCACTCTAGTACTTAGTCGACAAAGGGTTACGGCCCAGAAAAGCGATCCTGGGTGCCGGCCCGCAACATCCTGGACCTGGAACTAGTGAGGGAGTTCCGGGCCAACCGTGCTGCCGGTCTGGGGACGTCAGGAGCCGCCCCTGGGGGCACTAGAGGGCGGTCTGGTGGAAGATCACGCATGCATCGGGTTCATCAAGAAGCAAATAGGCTTCAGGTGTGAGAGACGATATATAAACACCAGCTTTTCACCTTAGGTTTGTCGTGTCCTTTCACACATCGCTTTCCTCGCCTCGCCGGCGTTTCTCTCGTGCGTTTCTCTTCTTTTCTCATTTTTGCTCGTGTTATTCGTGTTAGCACTCAGTTTTTGTATGTTTTGATCTTGCCATTTCTTTTGTATCTCGCGTTTTTTCCCCATGTTGTTCTCCCGATATATTTTGGTTTCGTTTATCCTTGGGAAAGCTCTGCTCTTGCCAGCTCTCCCCTGTTGACACCGTTTAGTTTATATATTTTTGTGGGTTTGGTTGTTCATTTCCTTTTTGGTTGGGGTTTTGTTTTCATTCAGGTTTGGCCTACTACCTGTGTTAGCTCTATTCATTTGTCCCATTTTTTTCTTACGTGTCCTAGGTGTGGTGTTTTTGTTGGGCCTTCCTTCCTCCATTGAAACTGGTACCATCTCACCTGCCAAGGGGGGAGATGGAATAAGTACCAGGAGGTCTGAGGTAACTCAGTAGGGCACTTAGATAGTGTAGGGTCAGCGGAAGCCCAACGCGCTCCCCACCGAAGTCACGTCACCCCCTATCGCCAGTTTCTGTGCTTAGGTCCTACCTTCCCATCATGACAATATCAAGCTCTCTTTAAACTGATTTCTAGACCTTAATCATTCAACTAATCAGGTAACTGTTTATGCTCGGATTATTAAGCACATCTAAACGCATTCTGTGTCAGAAAGAGCCAGGAAAACAAAATGACAATGGTGTTCAAACAAATCCTACAAAAGAAACAATTTAAGCAACGCATCAGTACAACAAATATGGTGACTAAAATATACATAAGGAATGAGGTCTGGCCAACACAGTGTGAGCTCTGTACTGTTTATATTTTTGTTTATAGCTATTTACGTTCCTAGAGATTTGAGGTACAGATTCTGTACCCGGTACATTGGTACATTGTTCAGTCCCATTACGTGGTGTAGCAGAATTTTTCGTACACGCTGGCTATTCTCCACAAAGGAAAGCGACCAAAATAGTTGTTCTGACCCAAACTGAACTCACTCTTCGGCTTGGATTGAATCAACTGGAGCCACGTAATTGCTGGGTATGTATCCAGTTCCACCTGTAGTCAGGGAGCGAGCCTCCCACCAGTCTCCTTCCCTGCAAGACACCAACAGGAAGACACATCGTTATATAAATAAACAAAAACAGAGGAGAATCTAACTTCTGCCACATAATTCCAAGTCTCAGTAAGAAGAATAGGACTTTACCACAATGGATAAACAACACAGGAGCTGCAGACCTTGCCGGAAGATCTGAGTCAGCTGATCCTGTGACTGATGAAGTTTAACTGAATTAAAACATGCAACAGTGTGTCATGTTCCACTAGGTCTATGTCCATGTAACCTCCAGTTTACCAGAGGAGGAAGGAGTTTATCTAAATACCATTAGCTTCTAATATGTAATGTCAGTCCCAAATCGAGCAATCCTAAGGCGACAGTGGCAAGGAAAACTCCTGAACGATAAATAATGGTTTCTTTACGAGATGCGCTCTGTCATATTATGTTTGTTTACAAGTTTACAATGAAGTACCAGATAAAAACATAGAGACGTAGTTTAAGAGTTGCAGCAGCGAAGTTTCACATCCAATTCAACTGCAAGAATTCTGGCAAAACTTTTACGTCACAGCAGCAGCATGGCTGTAAAAAGATTCAGGGTTAACATGTATTAGTCATATCGGTTTTCCTGGCATTTCAGCACATGGTTTACAATTTGAATTAGCTATAAATGAAGTGCAGTGGTTTGCATGCCTTTTTCTCACTATATCATACCGTTACTGTAACTACACCCCTACTGTTTATCCAGCAAGTTCATATTTATCAGAGACCCTTATTCACCCTTATTTAGAGCAACTAACAATCCCTCTAAGCAACTGATAGATCCTAACAGTTGCAGAAGCATCCACAGTCTGAATAAATAAAAAGTCTGATCTGCTAAGCTGACACTAGCCTAAAAAGCCCAAGTAAATGTTTTGAGTAAATCCCGGTAATTGTTTTTTAAACAACATTACCCTCACAAGCCACAACATGAAGGCTTCCCTTTTTATCTGACGCTAAAGCTTTGGAGTGGGGTTTTTTTTCAGTTTAAATCAAATACTAATTATGACATATATATATATACTCTCAGAGCTCCATGTCTGTAAGACTCTTTTTCAGCTGAAGGAGCAGAGCAGTATGTCACAATAATAATAAAATAACGGTGATTATGTCGTTGTGACCGTGCCGCCTTTCGGTTCAAGTGAATTGCATTCCTAGAGCGCCTCGAATACTCACGTGCTGTTGAGAATCTGGAATTTTTCTCCTTTCCTAAAGCTGAGATCATCCTCTGTCCTCGCTTCATAATCATAAAGTGCTACAAACAGTGTAACTCCTGCAACAGAAAAACAACGTAGAAATGAGTAGCCATGAAATGCTGTTAGGTAGCACACCATATTCTTTCTGTACATCTTTTAAAATGCATTTCATTTAGGAGGCCATCAGTGTTTAATTAAATAATGGAGATTACTTTACATATTACGTCTACTACGTTACTTCCTAAAATGCATATTAATCTGTACGAACTAAAAAAGTATATAGGCGCTCCCTTTCGATGGTAATAAAAGGTGATTTTCAAATTGTAACCCCCCCCCCCAACATGTTTAAAACACTGACATTAACCCACAGTTGGATGGAATCATTAAGAAAAGTCAACTGGTTCAAAGCTTCAAAAATAAATTACATAAACAAGCTCTAAACAGCTAATGAAGTTTATTGTAAATGCTTTAGGAATTATTTCTAGCTTCCCCTTAGAAACTTACAAAAATGGTTACTGTGATGTTACTTTGTACCGCGCTACCCCCAAAATTATTTTAGCCACACCGACTGCTAACTGGTTCATTAACTCGTTAACGACAGAAAGTTTATCACTGTTCTGTCCTGTCCTCTTGAAGTAAAATGTTGAATGATGAAATGGTTTTGGGACTTTGATGGAGGACCCTGACCTTATCTCAGCGGCATCTCCACAACTTCAGCGGTAGCAATTAATTAAGTAGCAATTAATTACATGCACATTTTTCCTGGTGAAGCTATCAGGACATCTGGAGTCTTGTCCATGATTTATAGGTCCCTTTTACAAGACCATATTACCATATTGTTGGCATGTTTGGTGCCCACAAGCTTTTGGATACCTGGTCTTAGGTATTTAATTCTGGGCAGCATTTGACCGTCCAAAATGTAACCGCAAAAATTTAATTTAGGATGTAGCTCCTCATCAGTTGAATGTTAAGGGTCATTTTTTAGGGGCTCAACGGTGGTTGCTTGGTAGATTTCATCTCACTGGTTAGTCCAAACCTTAACCAGTATCACAACTGTCCTAAAATAGTACGTAGACCCTTAAACTTATGTTAAAGAGTCAAGAGACTTCCACTGTTCTGACAGCAGCTACTGGCTTATTATTCACAGGCATTAAAGTCTTAAAATGGAGATTTTTTAACCAGTTAAGTGTTTGTTTATGGGCCCAACACTGACGGCGCTTGAGCTTGAACCCTCGACCTTCTGCTCAGTAGTTTAGAACTGTAAGCTAAGTGACCACACCCTTCTTTTTATAGACTATGAAGCCTTTAGAAATCTCACATATCGTAGTGATTATGGTGTAAAACGTTTATTTTAGACTATTGTTCCTTCTGTTCTTGGTGCCTCTTCCGCTGCGTTGGGCAGACACCATTATCCAGAGCCTAAACTGAGCAGCTGAGGGTTTAGGGCGTTTCTCAAAGTCCCAAGACCTTACAACTCTCCTAAACCAGCATCCTACTCCTTGAATATTGGGGCTTATGTTAGGACTCACCTGTTCCACCCCGCGAGCGCAAAGTCCCTGTGTGGGAGGAGCTGCTCACCCCTCCGAACACGGTCACTCCCTGACTGACAGGTGCGTGGAAGTTGTTGTAGTTGGGTATGGCGGTGACCCCAAAGCTGGGGTAGTGTTGAGGCGTCGGGTTGGCCCCATAGCGGTAGCTGGCGTGTTGCGACACACTCGTCTCTCTCTCGTCCGTCAGTTTGGTCGCCTCTTTGTCCTTACATTGTACACAGCCCATTCTCTAGATTCTGTGCAAAGAACAAATTATTAGATAGTGCTGATAATATTTTCAAGCTTAGCCTGGAAAATAACGTAATCTGTATGTATTTTTTATCCAAACATGGATACCCTGGATAAAGAGAGGAGTAGAATGACGCTACATTATTTCTGTACCTCATCATACAAACACACGTTATCCAGTAGTGATGTTCAAGTCTGCCCTCTGCTGGACAAACTACACAACAGCAACACTCATAACATGCTATGACCTCTATCGTTTCCATCGCTCCGATTCTTTTAATGATTTATCTGCACTTAGCTTGTAATATTATCAGCTTGCTCACAACCAAGCTGAGTTGAACTGTGGTGTAAAGATCGTTGCTCAAGAGATAAAACAGCAGCAGACTACCAAAGCCCGGATTTGAGCTCCCAACCTTCCAATTACTAACCCGTAGCCTTAAGGACTACGCCACTGCCCCCAGGCCCTTCTATAACAGAGTTATATCAGAACTCGGCATCTGATTTCTACTCTTACTCTAGCTCTCGAACAAACCACACCGTTCCATTTCGGGTTCCATGGGCGAGGTCGGTCACGCCAACACTTCGGCGTTAAGAATTTATCTCACAATGGCTTTTGGTTCAGTCACACTGCAGAGAGGGTTGAAATGCGACACATACGCACACAGCCAGAAAACGCAAACAGATGTCTGACAGACATACCGCGGTGAGCGCTGGGGCACCACAGCTGGGTATTTGCATTCCATCCAATTAAAGATGGGGTAAAAACACCAATGATTGGCTCCTCCAAAAAGCAGGCCAGAGGGTAAAAACTCAAACAAAGACATTTATCCTTCACGAGAGTGTGATTTGACAGTGTTTGGGTTTAGGGCCACCAATAAACCAGTATTAATGAATCCTATCAAACTCGTAAAAAGCTCCGAGGCTTCGAACCCAGGCCTGCATCCGAGGGAGGGAACGCCTTCACACCTCTGCACGCTGACGTACACGGTTATCTGGAACTGACCAAAATAGGACGGGATAAAACATGGAAAGACTGTGGTGATACAATAGCTAAAAGTACAAGGACCCAAATCACAGTTGACCAAATCCTTTAAGCCATTGTCGCTTGTACGACTGGGTCAGTTGTAAGTTAGCTGGACCAGTTACAGCAAGAAGAACGTAAAAACAAAGTCCAAACCACCTGTGGAAGCAAACACCAGCACAGGAACTGTTCTTCGGGAGCGTCAGACTTCAGTGACGTTTAAAATCATTTAAAGAACCTTTGCATCCTCTCGTAGTTCTTTCTCAAATTGTTACAATAATTAATAATCATTTCTAATTGTTCTAACGAAATATTTTTATTATACCTCTATTACAATATTATTATAATTTCTTTTTTTTCTGTACCTGCGTCTCTGCTTTATCACATGTGTCTGCCATTATTTATGTAACAGGCCAGACCAAAATCTGTTCTGATTCCCTGCAGTACTGGATTTTTCTCCTTCATCGACCACACTGTATCACATGTAAGTAACTCCGTATTAGTGGACGTATTTCTTCATGTGGCTTCCACATGAGAATCTAAGAATAGCTGTTTATGAGGTTTGGTAGGAGAAGCATGGTTACGTTTAAAGCTCCGGCTGTACGCTGTAAGCATACGGTCAGATTTGTGACTGCGCAGCCTTTTCCCGTGTTTCCTGTATCTAAATTTGTAAAATTACAGCATGTACTGATGAACTTTAATTTGTGCTCCAGCGAGCCAGAGAACCCTCCCTGTGACATACTTTAGCATCTTATAAAAAGACTAAGATTTAATTCTGCTTTAAAAAAAAAGGTTACGAGTCTTTTTTTAACGCAAAGCTGTTGGAGTTTATCATGATGATATGTGCTTATGAAAGTCTGATATGAGCTTTGTAAAATATATTCACTTCAGGGGGAATCCTTGAGGATTTAACGTAGAAACCTACAAAGAAAAGGTTTCAGGGACAAAGACTTAAACTATAAGGGTTTTAAAGGGCTACGATGTACCAAAAATAACTGGAACCAGTTCTGACACACCAGCCAAACAATGCAAGCTTTATCTGCTTTATAAAGGAAATCTTAAAGTTGCTAGAACAGGACTGGTTTTACCAGCCGTCACTCTATAGGGTTCTAAGGAATTTATGTAGCGTCCTACAACAGGGTGTTCAAGGAAGAAATCTTTCCAAAAAATTAAAGTGAAGCACCTTTAGTTAGAACTGTTAACCATCCCAAGACGGCTTACAAATTTTTTTATCCCGGCTTGGCCTTTGTCTCTGAGTATGCAGGCGTGCTGTGGACAGGACGCCAGTCCATCGCAGTCTTGTCAGAACCCTTTTGTATATAAAATATTTTATTATATGTTGTAAAGAAGCATCTCAAAGTTAAAAGCCCTCTGAATCCCTGTTGGGAAATGTTTGTACCTAGAGTTCTAAAGTACCAAAAAAAAAACAAAAAAAAAAACCTCAAGTCGGCGTATCAGGGAAAGGTTGATATTGACATGTGAACCAACTTTGAGGTGCTTTGCAGGGTTTGTCAGGTTGATGTGGTTCCACTTGAGGTGACAACGCCATGAACCTTTGTACCTTTGAATTGCTCGGACTAGAACACTTACAAATCGAGTAAACCCATTTCTGTAGACCTTTTAAAAAGAACATGTGAAAAGGTTACAAGCTGAACCCTTTAAACGACAAGCATCCACTTATAGAACCACTTGAGGTTAACGTTGACAGCTCTGTAGCTGTAAAAGAACCTTTATATCTTTACATTCTTATGGTGGTTCCTACAAGAGCCATTAATTATGATCCTTTTATGGATCTATGTACAACCATGCAGTATCCTCAATGATTACTGCAAGCTGAACCCCTTAATGCCCCATTCTCACATAGCAGTATTTTGGCCTGGGCTGCCGTGGGTCAAAAAACCACGACATTTACCACAAAATTCAAGTAAAAAGGGGGCATAGAATAGTATGCAAATTATCCTATCGTTAAACCTCGCCAGGTGCTGTATACATTCCAGAGTGTCATGATTGTACCTCGAATCCCACGCCAAACTTCATTAA
>JAVSBU010000145.1:204781-215084 GCA_033118015.1 Loricariichthys derbyi | reverse complement strand
TGAGACCGTGGTTGATTTAAAAATATGGACTTCTGATGCATTTTGAATTGATGATACAACACATTTACCAAAACTTGGTGTTTTAAACCACTCATATGAACTGGGAAAAAATAAAAAATCTGGAAAAAAAAGTGCCCTCCTCCTGGGCCTTCCACCAAAATTCTGACAGGAAACAAACTATTTATTTTATAGGGCCTAATGGAAGTCAGCATTAGCGCCATAAGGATAATGGTGGGCGTAACTTTGGACAGAATTAGCAGGCCTACCGTAATAAAACTAATAAAGGGGCAATTAAAATTACAGTAGAAAATTAGTCTCTAGTTTTCGATGATCCTAGGTCTGTTTGCTACAGTATAGGTTTAGAACTGGATTTCAGTGAACACTGACTGTGGTTTATAATGAAATGGACACAAAATAAAAAAGTTTAACACAAATGTATGGCCTAGTACTTAAGCCTAGATGGCTAAAGGAGGCACATCATACAGCCTGGAAAGTACGGTAAATCAATAATTTATACCAATCTGTTTACCTTCAGATTCAGCCAGATTTCTGGATTAACCCCAGTACCATTTGTCGAGATTATTAATCGCCCTGTACTCGTTATGTCTTCTGATATAATCACATGCCAGGCACGTGTGCTCGGCCCAGAAGTAGGCTTTTTTCACCTTGAAGTGTTTATGCCAGTCAAAGTACTTCAGGTAGAGTTCCTCGTTCTTGTCCAGGAACACAAGGTACTCGGCCAGCTCTTTGGGTGAGGAGAAGTCATCCACATGGATGAACGCATCGCCTTTGACGAAATTCTGATAATTCTCCCGGGGGGGTCCCAACACCACGGGGACAGTCCCGACTGACAGGGGGTTATAGAGTTTCTCCGTGATGTAGTCCTTGTGAATGGAATTCTCAAACGCTAGATAAAATTTGCAGCTGGCGATGGTGGGGAAATAATCCTGGTCCGATACGTACTCGCCGAACGCCTGGCCGTAGGCGTGGATCTCCACGTGCTTGTAGAGCTCATTGTAGTACTTGACGCGGACGTGGTCCGGGTTCCAGTTGCTCACGATCCAGCAGACTAGCTTGGTCTTGCTCGGTGGTACGAAAGCCTCGTCGCTTTGAGAGGCCACGATGGCGCCGTAAGGCACTTCGATGTCGGCGTCTTGGCGATAGTTCAGGGTCAGGTTAAACAGGTTCTCGATGCCCGGCAGCTGGGATGAATGCGACGGTGACTCCAGGTTCATCCAGATCCACTTCTGCATAGGGGGCCGGTACGCCGGCGGCATGTTTGACAGGTCGGTGCTGATGTCCCTGTGGTGGATGACGACCGCATCAGATTTGTTGTAAAGGTTGTGGTCGGCAGTGACAAGGCAGTTGTCTATGCTGAACAGCGAGCTGCACACGTTCAGGTCGTAGGTCTCTCCGAACGGCCAGAGCCATACGAGCACCGTGGTCTGGTTCTGCTCGCTTCGGTTGGACAGGAGGCTCTTTACCCGAGCCGTGGACGTCTCTGACTCGACGGGGCCCGACAACCAGCTGGTGGAAGGTTTGATGTACATCAGAAACAACATCACAAAACAGCCCAGAAGGAAGGTGCCAAGCAGGAGGGGTCGTAGAATCCTGTGTGTTGGTGCAGATGGCATACTCTGGCCTTGGAAGGAAACCAGAGACAGCATGGCATTTAAAAAGGGTGCGCTTAGGCGAAAGTGTTTGGCAACCCTGGTCAAATCACATTTCACAAAGGAAAACCATTGTGTCCATAAAGATTGGCCATGAATGAGAGCTTAATTCTGCTGGATTTGATATCATAAATAGGCACAGTTGGCTGTGTCTGAGCTACGGGATCGACCCCTGCACTGCAACAGCGACCCCTGATGGTCCAATGCTGGACTGGACGCACTCATATTTCTGTTTAACCCTCAATATGACAGCCACTCAAACACTGCTCATATACTTAACTCAAATATCGGCTTTGCTTTTCTCTCACGATTTGGGACGGTGATTTTTTTTCTTTGTCCCTTTTTCTTTTCAACTTTTTGTCTGTCAAATGCTCAATTTTCTGAATGCTTCTTTTTGATAACTAGTGTGTTTTCCCTCTATTATTGTTCTATTTTGTGTGTCTCTTTTTGTGGTTGATATCTTTTGCTTATTTTGTCATTTGGGTGCAAAAAAGAGCGCTTTATGTGATTGGATCTGGGGTAGCCAAGCATTTATGTATGATTGTATATTATTAGGTAATGTACCTTTAATATTCAGCTTAAATGCTTACCTGGTAGTCTGGTCGTCATAGAGAATGGAAATCTTGCAAAGCTGATGCTTTGTTTTAGTGGGGAAAAATAGAAATGTGGTTATGAAGATATCCCATCTGCTACATGGTCCAGGTTTGAAAACACAGCTTTTCTCAGGAAGGATCCCTAAAAAAAGGATGTGACAAGATGTAGAACATTTCTCTCAGACTGGAACTGAGTTTCTCATGAAAATAAGGAACACAACTAAAGAAGCAATCGTACATAAGAGAGAGATTCCAACAGTCAGGATGAGGCTTTTCTGGTCTGCTTTTGGCCCGTATCGTCCTGCATAGTACTTTAGCACTCTATCAGCCTCTGTAACTAATTCCATTATATTGTATTTATCTGAACTGTATAAATAGCCCTCCGTTCCTGTTCTTTCTGCATTCTTCTATGAATCCATAATCAGGAGAATGGTGGACAACTATAGTGTGCATGGCAGGGTTACAAGAAGAAAGCCACTGCTCCCCAAAAACAGTGCTACCCATCTGAAAGCGTTCTGTCCAGCATAAGAACTTTAGCTTATCTGCGAAACATGGTGGTGATAGTATCATCTTTTACATCTACATCTTTGCTACATCTGGGCATCTGATGGAACACAATCATGAATTACACCAGCAACCTCTGAAGGCAAATATCAGGACGTGTACATGGACTGACTCTCAAGCGAATGTGGGTCAGGCAGCAAGACAAGTCTTGACCTTAATCCAGTAGAAATGTTGTGTAAGGGCCTGAACCTTCATGTGTTCATGTGGAGAAACCAACCAACCCTCCTAACAGTTACCGTAAATGTTTGGTTAGAGTTAATTGTACACAAGGGTGAGACACACACACACACACACACACACACACACACACACACCACACACACACACACACACACACACACACACACACGTGTAGGCTTTGTGTGAAGTCGTATCAAAGTCTGACTGGGCTTTAGACCATGGACCACAACACCAGTGTATCAACACACATGACCGATGAAATAAAGATTGACAGTTTGCTGTCCCCTGTCCTAACACGGTCCTGCCCAGCCCCGAGTGACACTGAGTGACACTGCACTGTGTGTAAAGTAAAGATTTTAGAGCCGAGTGTGAGTCATACCCACAATTTCCAGTGTTTCAGCCTGCTGGCTCTGAGTCGTAACACTATGAGCATTGATTTAGAGCTTTGTCATTATTTATACACTGCTTTGTATATTTTTCTCCCTTTTCTTATTATTCCAGACATTTCTGCAATTAATAGAAAATGAAGCGCTTAACGTACAGACATGATTTAAATGTCACTGTGTAGATAATCGGCCCTGCAGTGAGCTCTTGAATTTTGTAGCCGATCAAATTTATGGTTTTCACTAAATTTACATTTAAATTTAAATATTTAAATAGAAATTCATGGAGGAAATGTTCAGATTCAAATGTTCAAACTTTAAGTGACACAGTTTTTAGAATGAGAGGAGCCCCCCCCTCCATATGACATCATACATAACATAGGAGCAAAACCCAACAAATTTAAGTTTAAACATTAAAAATATCTGTGAGAGCAGAATTTTAATTATTTTTATATTTGAGAATAATATGTTTGGTATAATGAATAGGCTGATGTTTATTAAACATGACCTTCTCCTGTTTTGTTATACACAGACCTTGATCACAGTAATCTGTTATCTGCACTATTTAGTCTTGGGCTTATCATTATATTGATGTTATGATCTGGTGCCTAAAGTTTGGGTCAGTAGCAAGGCCTTCTTTGGTTCTTTATCGTAGTCAATTTAATTCATGCTTATAATATTCTTATTTTGTGTTTGTATGACTTTAATGTTCAAATGCAATTTAGTGTTTAATCAACCAGAAACTAAATTATCTGTATTTTAATTAGTAAACAAACGGACTTTGCTTACTCTGATCTTTTATTATAATGAATCAGTAATGAATTATTTGAAGCTAAGAGCAGAAAATAACTTCTGTTAAGTAAAGAGCGCCCTCCGGTGTTCGTAGCATGTAATTACAGATACCAACTGAAAATTAGAAAATTGTTTGATCGGAATCAGTCGTGAAAGCACAAGTTTGATTTTTTTTTTTAATTTATTTATTTTTCGTGGTTTAAATATCTTTGTAGTTCCTTAATAAATTGGATTTAGAGCAGACCACTTCCTGTGCATTTCTTCTCATGTCCTGGCCGGTCACAGGCTTCACTTTAAATAAGCCGGGACCACGAGCAGGGATTGACCCCAAATTTGGTGGAATCTGTTCCCTAACAATCTCCAGTCAGAAAGCATTGAGTGAACCTCTAGATTCAAATATCAACCCACACAATTGTAATTTCAATAAGTAATTTTGACCTGCTCATAGCATCTGTGCAGCTTTACCCCTCCCCTCTGTGTCTCCATATAGATAATGTCCAAAAGCATTGGGACACAAATCCACATGTGACCTAAAGTATTAAGACACAAACCTACTGTTCTTCTGCCATGTACTAAGCATCTTTGTGGTTCCATTTAAGTTTAAAGTTTCCCTTAGAAATGCATTGACTGAACATGCAACCAATAAAATGTCTAATTTTAACTGAAAATTGGCATATTGGTTCCCATATGCCTAGACCAGAGGTTCTTAACCTGGGTTCGATCGAACCCTAGGGGTTCGGTGAGTTGGTCTCAGGGGTTCGGTGGAGCCTCCGCCACGGAGGTCAAGACACACCCGACTCATCGTGTCAATTCGTGATGACAAGCCCTGCTTGGCCATCACAGAAAAAAATTAAAATGCATAAAATAAAATTGTAAGATTCATATATTAATTTACAGAACGAATCCCGGCTGTAGATGATCATGTTACATTGCTTGGCCAATCAGTGCTGTGAGAAAATTAGTGCGCTCAGTAGTCAACGTGAGACTGTAATGGTAGTACGTCGTGTGATTTCTTTCTTAATATTTTAATCCATACTAACTATGTCGAGCAAAAAAAGAAAGTGGTTGCATGAATATGTATAACATGGATTCACATGTATCATGGAATGTGATGGGAGTCAGCGTCCTATCTGCTTGATTTGCAACACCAAGTTGAGCAACTCTAGTCTCGCACTGGCAAAACTAAAGGAACAATTCTTGAAGCTGCAGGGAGATGGGGAATACAAGAACACAACGCTTGCTAAATTCAAGAAGAAGAGAACCAGATTTGATGAAAAAACATATACCCATGTCTTGAATTTGAAAAAAATATCATGTTTTATTTTTCACTAAAGAAGGGTTCAGTGAATGCACATATGAAGCTGGTGGGGTTCGGTACCTCCAATAAGTTTAAGAACCACTGGCCTAGACCCACCGTTTGATGTCCTTAGGACCCTTAAAGTCCCAAGCTGGGCAGAGACCCCAAACTTGGTGTCATCCCAGGACATGTCCTGACTTAACCCAATGCTATGGGAAGCCCAAAGTACCATCCAGGCCACAGAGGTCCTGGGCAGGGCACGGACCACTCTATTTTCGACCTGCAGCCACAAAAACTGAGTCCCATCATCAAATGCCCTTGTCTCTGATTGGACAAAGACCCTAAATCCATATTCTTTGTACTTGGGACATTTCAAGCACTGTTGCACTTCCTTCAGGAATCTATTAGACTTACACACCAAGCACCATGGAGGTTATGACGTCACTCTGCTCTGCTCCTTGGAGCTGGTACAATGTGGGCCATGTGTTGGACTCACGTGCTTTAAGGTGCACAGGCAGAAATAGGAGAGATGATGCGAATGCCTTTCTGGAGCACGAGCTCGCACAGTTGCGTAATGAATGCAAAGGGAGTGCATGAAGGTCCATAAAGAAAGGTTTAAGGGCGCGCGCTGGCATTGAAGGACATTTATCGACATGCTGGTGGATTATTTTATTCCCAGCGTTATGGCATGTAGACAGCAATCCGGTTCATTTTCTAAGCCCCCTCGTGCACACCTGCCATCCATCAAGTGCATTACGAGCGCGTTTCCGTCCGATCGACCCCCCGCGTCCTTATTGCGCCAAAACAAAAGGACGGCTAGCGAGCGCGCGCTTGTTTTCCTTTCATCCCCCCGTACCCTGGATAAAGATGGAGCAAAAAAAGCTGAACTCACCATCGCCTTGGCTGTGTGTAAGAGAGAGAGAGAGAGACAGCGAGCCTAGAAGAGTCTGGGCGAGATCATCATCCTTCCGTTCGCATCGCTGCGTCTCTCGCGCACCGCACGCGCATGTGTGAAAAGACGAGAAAACCCCAGCCAAGGTGGACACGCGGGGGGCTCGAGACACCCAGCCATGCTCCTCTCCTTTTCCAGCTCCTACAACCCCCGATCCGCGCGGAGCACCCACGTCGGTGTGGAGCAGGAGCGCGCGCGACACACAGGGTTGGGGGGGGGGGGCAAAGAGAGTGCGCGCGCGTTTGTACCACTGCGGAGCAGCAATGCAACAAAAGGCGCCGTGATGGTGCGCGAGCAGGTGCAGAGCCCCGGTGTGCATCACATCTCATTCATATGTCCCCATCAAATGAGCAGCGATTGATGGATTGATTGATTGATCTGTATTCTTTGATTGGTCGATTTAGCATAATGATGTCATGAAAGCAGGTCCACACATGAATGGTTCATCAAAGAACCAAAATGGCCATATGAGGGACCATTTTGGCTTCTTAAAGAACCTTTTACAAATCAGGTCCATAAATTAATGGTTCATAAAAGAACTAAAATTGGAATAAAGTAGCATGTTAACTTAAACAGTCTTCTCAAAATCAGGTCCATAATTGAATGATTCACAAAAGAATCTAAATTGCAATATAGCACCATTTTGGCTTTTTAAAGAATCTTTTAAACAGCAGGTCCCATAAATTAACGGTTCATTAAAGAACCAAATTGTGGAACAATTTTGGCTCCATAAAAAATCTTTTAAATACTGCATTTCGGACCACAGAGTTTTTCCTCCTTTGCTTTAGGGTTATTTATTTAGATTATTGATCTTATTTTTATTTTTAGGCCTATCTAAAGACAGTGAGGTATCTTAAAAGATTTTCCCCTTAGTCTAATTCCCTTTAGGGTCCAAATGGGATCTTCGGCTTTCAGAATTATTTTGAATTAATTATTTGAGATGGTTAAGAAAAAACATACACAAATCACTTTATGCTTCATCCTTTTAATGTTTGATTTTCACAAGCGTTTGGTGACACCAGCTTTGTTTGCATGTTAATACTCGAGCAGTAATAATATGAACAAACCTACATGTACACCGAAATCACGACGGATTAACAAACAGAGCAGATCATGAAACTGCAAAAATAATCACAGAATCAACTTTTTGTATCTGATCCACGTGGCTGTAGCAACAAAAGGTTGCAAAATGTAAACGAGCCGATTAAAGCGAGTCTAACTTCAAAAATAAAACAAGCTCAACCTCAAACCTTCACCTAATTCTAATAAAAGCAGATAAAAAGTTTTTTTCACCATTCTCCTTCATCAAACAAACTTCCAATGGCACTTAATAACACGCAGTTTGTTTTTATTTTCCTCTAGGGCAGGGGGCGGGGCAGGGGGCGGGGCCGAGGCGGGGCCGGCCGATGGGCGACACAAACAGTGATATTGAGGTGAGAATGGATCTGTCATATTCTCAGCATGAGAACTCACTATGCGTTTTATAAAACATCGGCTCTACAGTAGTACTATACAAAGCCCCGCCCCTTTTTCACCATGACACAAACGCTATTGTGCCTGCAGCTTCAGACACAGCTGGACTCGAACCCAGGTGTCTGCGAACGTGGACTAATCCCACTTTTCTTAGTCAGGGTCATACCACATGTCCACCACAGGGCTGGGGATGATCATCTGACTGGCCTCCCCTCCCCTCCCTCAGTTCTAAATGGCTCATGCTGATGGGTTGGATTTTGCTCCTCTCCTTCATTTGTCACAAAACCAAGAGCAGAAATTAGCAGCAGATTTGTGTTTTTTTTCTCTTTGTTTTTTAGCACTTGTATTATGTTCTGTTGTGTCGTGTTTATGTTTTGATTCAGAGCTGGCTTTAACACCACACGCAAGTTCAGGTCGGCAGATTTAGAAACCCCTTAGAACCGACGCAAAAGCTCTGGCACGGCTTTAAAATCTAGTCCAAACACCACTACAGGACTGCGACGGTAATAGAGAAACGCAATCCAAACACTCAAAGAGGGATGGAAACAGCAGACAAATCAGATTAATTGAGGTCATTTAGCTTTACACTTTGTGAGTAAAATAAAAGCGTACGTGATTGTGTCGTAATCAGTTTGCCTGTCCCACAACCATCCTCTAGAGGGTGCTAGTCCTGTATATGTGGAAACACATGCTCACACCTCGGACCAGGCGTGTTTTTGGATGGTGAAAAAGAACATGCCAAACTCTGGACATCCCAAAGAGCCATAGACATGTGCCGCCCCAAATTAATAACTAATCAATAAACGATCGATAAATTAAAGCATTACCCATTTTTATACTAATACAGTCAAGCCTCAAGTTCATCTTATAGTGTCTTGTGCAAAAGTTTTAGCGCCCTGGTCGAATAAATATTTTAACTAAGCCCTATGCAGGGTTCGAGCCCAGACTCTTATCTCTGAGACCTAGCAGCACTTCATGTCTAAATGGGGTTCTATTGGAGCCATTTCTCCTGCTCTTCCCTGAACTTGTCGGCCCACTTGCGTGTGATCTCTAAGTAGACCGTCGGCTTGTTTGGGAGGTAATCCAGGTACGGAGCCTGCCCTCTGGTTTTGGGGATGGCGCTCTCAATCTGCGTGCCCTCGTGCCACTCGTTGAAGGAGGTGATGGACACGATCTCGGGCCGGGTCTCCAGCACCGCGCTCAGGGCCGTCTCGTAGTACCTGCCATTGATGCGGTTCCTGGTGTTCTGGTTGTTCCAGGGCCGGATGCTGGTGTCCACGTAGCCCGGGCCGGCGCTGGGGACAAAGATCAGGCCATTGCTGTCGCAGAAGGTCTTGATGGACCTCCAGTTCCTGTACGACGAGCCGTACGAGAAGCCATTGGTGGCAAAGTAGGTGTAGATGCCATCAAAACCGGCAGCTAGGATTTCGTTTTTGTGCTTCTCCTCCACCAGAAGAGCGATAAAGATGCCGTCATACACTGTGTCCCTGATGCTTCTTTTCCCGCCTCTCTTCAGGAGCTGCGCCCAGACATCCGGACTCTGCAGGTACGAGTCGTAGATGTAGAACAGCGGAAGGAGCTTCCCATTGTGTGATTTATATCTGAAGAACGCAGGATGTTCTCCATACCTGTATGAAGAACCTAATATGATCTCACTGGATTCATTTCTTACAAAAAGTTATGCCTTTGTTATTCATCACCTTTTATCATTAATCCACTTATTATAACGATCCTTAATGTCACTGCTCATATACAGGATGTGGAACAAAAACTCTTTATTTAATTTTATATATATATATATATATATATATATGTATATGCGACCTGCTAAGGCAAAACCCGGCATAAGTCGCAAATTGTACTTTTGAGTTAGAGCGAGTTCAAGTATGATAAAGGACAAAAATGCACCCCCAAATCAATTTTGAGATTTTGACTGAAATTGCAAGCTTATACCATAATCTATCCATCAAATCCATTTAAGCAGTTAAAACATATTCTTAAACACTCAAAAAATGAATTTATTTACGATCTGGTCTGGGTAAAATAGGCCATAAATACCTGAAAACAAGCAAAAATCCACTCCACTTTCACCGGCTCTGAGGACGTGCATGGTGTATTCCAGTGCCCATATGTCGATGGAGACACGTCCACGATATTCCTCCTTGCTCTATTTTAATGAGGGGATCCCAAATTATATCATTTTCCTCCAATAAAACGAGATTTTACGAAGCATAAACAATCCCAAGCATTTAGCGTTTGTGCAGCATAGACATACACAAAGTTTCCGTGAAAGATTCCAAAGTAAAGTGTCCAAAGCACAGGAAGACCGTGTTCCCACTTTGATTTTCACTCGGACCTTTCCAGTCCTTTCTTGAACACCCAGAACCGGCACGAACAAT
>JAVSBU010000145.1:137242-149218 GCA_033118015.1 Loricariichthys derbyi | reverse complement strand
CACACACACACACACACACACACACACACACACACACACACACACACACACACACACACACACACACACTCACAAGTAGGTAAATTTGACACAGCATGTGTTTGTGTCTACGTAAAGTTTAGCTCAAGGTAGTGCAACTGAAGTCTGCTCACTTTTTATTTCATAATATATTAAATGCAAAAACTGCTGCATTTTAAAGTTTAACAGACGAAGAGATTTAGTGGTAAATTCTCCTAAATTATTTACAATTCATATTTGTTCTACAAAGGTCACGTGCCTTTGTTTTAACCAGTTGAGGTCTTAAGAATTATAATGGGGAAAATCTAATTCACGTCTGAATGACAGGAAACAGGTACGAGCGGCTCCTTTGAGACACCTGCTGACAGAAAAGAGAATCGGGTTCTTAAAAGGTAGAAAACACAGTAACATTCCGCTCTCGCTTTGCGGCAAGTGTTTCAATTACCTTAGTAGTTCTTAGTTAGTTTTTCTTAGCTTGTGAGTAATAGTTTGATTAAAAATAAAATGCTATGAGCAAAGTATCAAAAGCAATTTTTAAAAGGTTGGTCTTTTGGCCACAGTTCTGTAGAGAATGACCTGTAGCCTCTAGATTTTTGAATGAGACTCTCGCTGCACTGTACCACCTCTTCTCAACCTACAAACCCCTCGTGCACCCTGCAGGTATTTACAGCCCAATCATCCTCATGCAGCGCCATCTGCAGGAGCCTGAAGTTACTACAGCCTTAAACATGTGAGGTGAATCGTGTTTTTGTCCTTTGTGAGCTTCAGTATCAGGGATCTAAAAATCTAGTAAGAACGTGTTTTAGTTTTAATTGGACTTTTTGTTTCTTGTACAAATAGCTGCATGCGTTTTAGGTTCCTTTAACCCTTTTTATTGCACAGGAATGACTTTTACTTCATCAAACTAAATTTGGAGTCCTGGTCCTTTCCTACCGAGGGCCCTGGGTGGAGCGCTTGGAGGTTTCTGAAGCTGTGGTCATGTGGTTTTCTCTCATCTATGCAGGAGCAGGAGCATGATGGCCTGTTTAATGATGGCTGACGGTCTTAAGAGGAGGATCTGGATTTCGGGGCTGAAACGAGGAAGGGTGATGGTGGGGGGGTGGGTTTGGATTTCACACACGGAGGTATTCCAAGGTGTCAGAAAGAGACTTCAGCAGGGCTCACACTGCTCTTTGTTATTAAGCAGGTCCAATCAAAATACAAAGGGATAGTGTGTGTGTGTGTGTGTGTGTGTGTGTGTGTGTGTGTGTGTGTGTGTGTGTGTGTTTTGCATGAGTAATGCATTAACCTGCTGGGGAAAGAGTTCACGTTGGAAGCAGAGACTCGGACAGCACAAGATTTATGGCAATGGCTGCAGAAATTATGCTTTTTTTTCCCCCCATAGGCACTTTAATTATGTAATCATTCCCAGCTGTTTTTCATTTAGCCCGGGTCGTTAATTAGGGGTAAGGGGTGCGCGGTTCAAGTGCTCTGACTCTTGTGATAAGTCGAGAATTGTCCGGGGGGCTCCGCGGCCTGGGATGATTAGCCAAATCCACGGCAAAACTCATTTGTTATTCAGGCTTTAGTCAGGAGCCTCCTGCTGGGCCTGGGGAGAGAGCCGGGAGGGCCGTTTCCTCCTGCTCTGCCCTCCTTATCACCCCCACTCATCAGCCGTGACTGTGCTCGCGTAGGATCTGTGTTTGCTTTCCCTATTAGGCCTCAAACACAGGGTAAACAGATAAGCGCAGGGGCCCGGGCACCTGATAACCTTAATTAATCTCTCCATCTCGGAGATGACTTCAGCACAACCGCGGGACGCTGAGAGGCCCCGTCTAAACCATTAGACCCGGCGCGGGGCCTTAATTGCGGGATCGGGATTTGAGTTTAGGTTGCAGGTAGGTAAAGCTTCGTTGCCTCTTTGGAAACATTCAAGCAAAATGCATTCGACATCTGCATAATGGCTGCAGTGTAACGGTGCTTGAAAAATGTCTTCCCACCCCGGCACTTTTTTTTCCTTCGTCTCTCCTCGACATTTTTGCAGGGTTGCAACACAAACGCGTGTCAGAGGCGATTAGAAACTCTCTGTATTTACCACGGCATTAGTCTGAGGCTGTGAAAAGGTTTTTCCCTCCTGTCACCGGCGAAAGCCTTTCGGTAAACGGCTTCATGATTAGTTTGCACAGACGTGCAAGGATGCGATTATCAGATAGACATAAAAGTTTTTCATAATGAGACGGGGAAACTAAGCGGCACTACTTCAGTAGCTTAATGACCTGAGACTCGAGTGAAGCGATGAGAAAGCCAGCTCAGCTCAGCTCTTACTTTCTCTCTCACACCAATAATCTATAACTTAACCTGTGTGAGATGCTCTGGGGAAACCACCTGCCTAAACATTGTCTGCACCCCTTCATATAGCTACAATATTACCTAATTGCATGGAGTCGTTAAGAATCGTTCAGGAATGGTTTGAGGAAGTTCAAGGCATTGCCCTGGCCTCCAAAATTCCCCAGATCTCAATCTAATTGCACACCATTATCGTCCAACCACTTAGCATCCATTCGCCTCAATGGATAAGGTCTTAAGAATTATAGCAGGAGATAATATGGATCTAATTTATGCTTGAATGACAGAAAACTAATACGGGCAAAGCCTTGTGATGCCTGCTGACAGGAAATTGTATACTTTTGTTGTAATTTCTTTGTCATTTTCTGTAAGTCTTTCAAGGCTTATAAAAGGTACAAAGATATGAATGACTGCACAGTACTGTACTAAATATTTTCATATTGTGATTGAATTATTAACATTCAAAGTAAGGCACTACGTGCAAAGTATCAAAACTACTTCATCCAGTCAGAACAGACAGACCATAATAGGGACGGGAAACAGAGCGGGCCTTCATTTCTCCCCAACATGTAATCAGTTTGGCCAGTTTACAAAAGACTTACAGATTATAAGCAAGTGATGCCGCTCTAATCAGAACATATTAATCCACCATCCTGCAAAGATCACACAAAGAGTCCAATGCTGCATGAGGTAAGAAGTCAGAACTGTAATGGAATGATGTCTTTGGGATTTGGATCTAGACATCTTAGTGTTCTTGAATAAACAATCATTCTAGCAGTTTCATTCCCTGTGCCTGCTTAATCCAGCTCAGGGTCATGAGGACCAGGGCCTACATGGGCCTACATGGGCTCATGGCGGGAAACGGCTCTACACAGGGCACCTGCACTCTAGCCAATATTGAGGGACTTTAGAAATGCCAACATGGTGTCAGTGTGGAATTAGTAAAGGGCAGCACCTGACAGGGAGAGAACAGGCAAACTACCCACTGTGCCAACATGCCACTATGGTGGCACAGCCATTAGGGTACAGGACTGTTAAAAGGAAAAGTTGATGGGCCATGTTCTCGCACTGCCAAGCTGGCCCAGTTGAGCCCACAAGTCTGAATGAAGGAGTCCGCTAACATCAGGCTTGGATGTTCAACAAGACAAAATAACGGATTAAGATGAAGACCAAGTCCAAGGTCCGGACTTTTGCTCAGTCAGGATGCTATAGTTGGATCTGAAGACAGCTGTCCATCAAACAAAAGGTGTTTCCTCTCGTTATGTTATCATTTTGTAATTAAAGCCGATCTAAAGATGGCTCAAGGCTTCAGGACTAACTTTCCCCCTGTTTGCTTTGCTTGCAATCTGAAGCCAATGGTCCCAACAGTGGCAGGTTGGCAGAGCCACGACTTAAGCTCACAACCTTTCGATTACCAGTCCAGCTCCTTAACCGCTGAGCCACCGCCGTCACTCTTCTGCACGCTCGTCTGGCCGCGATGTAAAATATCGTCTTTCCGAGTCAAATCCAAGAAAAACGTCGAGCAAGTGGATTTACGGGTCTCAGTAGGAACAAGCTGTCAGAACATCAGCAGCTGCTGAGATGATCCAGACTCTAATAATCCTGATGGAGACGCTTCTCCTGCAAGCTTCCTTCCTAGCAACCATGTACACGAACCCGAGCTCCTTCTGTCTGTGATGTCACTGCAGGTCACACGTGGCTCTAAATCAGACACTACGTATGGGAATGATCGTCAGCCGGCCAGGGTCGCGCCAAACCATACAACCTCACACTCGGGCACCTCTGGTAACACGACACGTTCTGCTTCGTTTTCTGCACGTTTTAACGCGCCGTTAACACATTCTGAGTCCTGACGAGAAACACGAGTGGATCATCTGGAAAATCTTTTAACACATGTTCTGAAGGGCGCACATTATTAAACACTGCAGAAATCGAATACTGTACGTTATATGTTTAGTCTCTGTGAAACATTAGAATATCAGCAGTGCCAATGTAGACTAGTGATAAATTAATAAGTAATATTACTCAATAATTGATCAGGCACTATAACTTTAGTTAAAATAATCTAAATATTGCTATTTAATGATAATAAGCTGTGGAGGAAAAAAAAGCTGTGGAAAAAAATCACCTCTATATAGGTAAATGTATAATAATAATAATAATAATAATAATAATAACAACAACAACAATATTAGTGGTGCAGCTTCATAGATCCCTTGTTTGATTCCCATCTCAGACTCCAACATGTAAGGAGTTTGCATGTTCTCCCCATGTCTTAGTGGGTTTCCCTTGAGTTTCCTTGAGTAATCGCTAATGTGCATTAGGTCACCTGGTGTCTCTAAATATTTCCAGTGTGAGGGTGTAAGTGATGAGTGCTATCACTGTTAATATAATTACTGTTATCAATCTTATAATTATTAATAGTATTAGAATTTTATCAGATGGTTAGTAGTTATTAGTTATATTATTAGTTAGTAGTTATATTATTATTAGTATTATTTATTTCTTCTTCTTCTTCTTCTTCTTCTTCTTCTTATTATTATTATTATTATCAGCATTGCTATTTTGTTATCATCAGTTATCATTATTATTACTCTTGTTATTATTATTATTGCTGTTGTTATATTAATTATTTTTCTTATATTGTTGTTATCAGTATTATTATTGTATTATAGTTATTGTTATTATTATCATCTGTGTTCTTTAGTGTTCTTTTTATTATTATTTGTATATATGTTTATTACTATCATTATTATTACATCCTAGATATAGAATAATAATAATCATTCTTAAGTAAGAATCAGATTTTTATGATAAGCTCAGACAGGAAATCATCTCTATATTTTTTCCCCATTCTATTTTTTCTTGCAAAAAAAAAATACCATATGAAAAAAAAAAGTTCTCCAGGAAGCAGATCTTGATTTTTACAAAACCCAGGCCCCGGAGCTAAAAGCTGAGGGGAAATGCCCTTGGTACTTCATTTTACGAGGGTTTGCAGTTCCTGCTGTGGTAATAATATATAATACCTGTGTGCGTTGAAGCCCCGGCCGTGACCCGGCCAATTATAGACAGGCATCAGAAAGCCTGCCGTCGTCCAAGTCTGTCTCAAATCGTCTGACAGTGCGTATTATTCCTCTGTCAGGCCGGAGCGACACCCGCGGGGCTTAGGCCAAAGCCTATAACTTGCTAATTCTCGACTTTTGGAAAACTACAGTGCCTTATAAATCTAACGAGAGCAAACACTGGCGGCTTTTTGAAATGTGGTAGTTTACCCTGTCACACGCTGAAACCCACCAATCGGCAAGCCTCCCTGGGCTTGAGCCGGAGGTGCTGGATTTGGACCCTTGACAGCCTTTGACAGTCTCCCTAAACGTACGTATAGATTTGCTTTTGGCCTCTGCTAATTCAGCGTGCTAACAAGAGCGAGCCGTGCCAACTCTGGCGTGCTTACGTGATGACTCAATCAGCGAGAGCGGGCCCCGTTTCACTATGCGTTAAAGGTGCAGTCAGCACTGGGAGTGTGACAGTAGTTTACTATTCATTTTTTAGACTGCATTTCAATGGCTAGGATCTGTATAGGATTGTTTAAAGGTTTAAAGGTGCAGTAAGCAGAGTAGAGTGCACAGTGGGAGGTGTAGATTCACTAACAATAGTTTGTGGTCTAAACAAGCATAATGTAAAGATGAACAGCTCTGTTTGCTGATCCTAACTGATCCTTAATAGCCTGGGACTGCACCTTTAATAACCAGGGAGGGAGGGAGGGAGGAGTGCTTCCAGTGCCACGCTGTGTTCGAGCTCTGGCCTTCACCCCCGCGCCGTCGACCGGAGCAGGACCTTGTAATGGTTTTATGGGGTTCAGCAGCTGTTTATGGGCTGCGCCTGCCAGAGCCCGTAAATTTTTATGACATGTCAGAATCTTCCAGATTGAGTCCCCCCGCAGCACGGGAAGGGGAATCTGCGTCCGGGAGCCACCTGTTATCAATCTGTGAATCGCTGCAACGGCGCTCGCCAGTGCGAACAAATGAAGACGTTATTGCTTTTGCTCTTTTGTTTTATTGGCGCTGCCAGCAGTCGCATCAGCCGCGCCAGACCCCACAACGCCGCAATCCAAACAACTCAGTGCACATGACAGGTCGAAGCGCTCTTCTGATCACTTCAAACCATAAATAAGAGCAGGAACTGCAGGCAGGCCGCCTGCAACCGATTTACTGCTTTATTTAGGCCTCGAAAAGCAGAGGGTTTTTTCTTTTTAAAAAGGGAAAGAGCCTCGAATTAAAGATGGGGTCAGCGATTTTATAAATTGCTGCCAATAAGCACGCTCTCTCTCCCATGGCCACCTTGTTAACGTACATTTTTAACAATATTAAAAAAATACAGTGTGAGCTTGGCTGAATTCTGTCAATACAAATACATTGAAGCTGAGTCTCTCTCTCTCTCTCTCTCTCTCTCTCTCTCTCTTTTTAAATACATCATGACTTCAGGTACTGTAATTTAGCTTTAAAATCACTGCCAGGCTTTTCAAATCGCAGTCAATTTGCGAAGTGAATAGAAAGCCAGATTGCCCAGAAAATCCTGCGAGTTGGCAGAAGTCGACTCTTCCCTATAGACTTTAAAATTAGCAGCATTTTCAGATCAGGATTTCCTCCAAGCCTGTGTTTGTTTTATTGAGGTAATTATTTTTTCAGGCGCCGCGCTGGTGCCGCATACAATCTATGGGGATTTGGACACATACTCGTATTTTTTGGCATGGGGTTTGGTATGTTCTCCTCAGAAAATAGGAGCAGCTTCACTAAATTGCTCCCAATCCACCGACGCCACCCTGATGATGACGTTTTGTGGTGGTTGGTCACTTGATGAGGTCCGAATGGACCTGTGCCACAAAAACAAACAGGAGGCCATCGCAGTGCCACACTTCTCCAAAATCCTGCGGAACGACAAAGGTGCTCGGCTTTTAGATGCTTACGACGTTTGGAGAGCTCCAGAAATGATGGATGATGATCCACGTTTTTTCCCTGCCAGCTTAAGCCAAAAACCACTGAGTGTACCTTTAATAAAGTTACGTTCCATGCAAAGTCCATCTCCACTTCCCCAAGCAAGAGCGATTCTGCTCTTGATTGAAGTTTGGACCTCGATCTGTTTGTGTACGTCCCACAGATTTCTGGTTCTCTTTGTTTCTCTCGAGGCCTTGGCTGAGAGTGTGAGCCCTGCTGGGGATCAGGTTAAGCAAAATCTCTGAGTGCACCTTTAATGACCACAGGTTGTAAATTCCATGTGGAATAGCATCGGCCTTAGGGCCCTAAACCTGTACATTTTTCCTGATGCTGGATGCTTAGTGAAAGTCCTTCACAAAACAAACCTGTGATTCGAATCCGGGCCCTCAGGAATGGCCGTTTATAGCTGCTGTGATTCTAAGAGTTTTACGAGAGCACACGGCGCAGTAATGCCTGCATTTATTATATTTTCCTTGCTTTTCTAAAACTTTACAAGAGCTAAAGTCAGATATCGCTTGATAAATAAAACAAGGCAAACGGAGTTCAAGCGGCGTCCTAATTTAACACACATTTACGCGATGCTAACGACAGCACCTGTCATCGTGATATTGCTAATCCTCTGTTACGACAGTGCCTTAACCATGCTTTTATGAGGCCGCCATAGGGGGTCCATGCATTTTAAGAGACCTGAAACGTGTGACTGAGCCTCGAAGTCAGTAACATTCTGGTAATTCAGGCTTGAAAGTGTGATAACAACCTTACGTCAACACCAATCTGTCACTCGTCGTGCAATCCGACAGGGCCCGTGTCCCGATGGAAGTCTGAGCAAGCTTATAAATGTTTACGTAGGTTTGTGTTGTCAGGAAGGCTTATGGGGCACAAGCACCGGCCTCAGGGGCAAAGTGTGACGGGAGAGGCCGCGCTTTCACCTCCTCGGTTACATCATCGCTCAGCTCGGGGTGACGTCAGGAATCTCACTCTTTACTGCGCGTCTGTTTTTTTCCTGGGTAATTAGCACACTGTTTCTCTACGCTAACAACGCAGTGCTATTTATTATCCTGCTCGTAAAGTTTAAGCACCTCTCAGGGCTGCATGCATAATCTCTCCTGAGGAGCTCGAGGCAAAAGCCGACAGCCAGCAAAACGCCGCTCAAGCAGCTCTTTGTTCGGGTTTATTGCCGCGACACCAGAGATGTGATATCGAAACATTTTTAGGGGGGAATTTTCTGAGAAAACGCAGGAGGCCAGGAGGAGAATGTCGATTGGACGCGCGTCCGACGGGCTTTATGTCAGGTATGATAACGCGGACGGGCACTGACGAGCTCCCGAGACCCCGTCCCGCTACGCATTTTTATTGCAAGCAGTTTCAAGATTCTATAGGGATTCGTTTCAGGATTCGTCGTACTGCAATAAATTCCACCTTTTTTTTAAAAAACAAAGTGTTTTATGAAGTCCAAGTTCATTTGGAGTGCACGCTAAACCAGGGGCCCCGGTCTCTGGGTTTTGTCCGACGTGCAGTGGCAATAAAAAAAACAGGAGAGAAATCAAAAATAGGATTAATGTGCTAAAGTGTGATTAGAATGGTTAAACACAATTAGGCTGACTCTTATGCGCCAGGGGAGCCAGGGGGCCCGATTTTGGGACGTCCTCCAGCTTGCCGAGTGTCCAAGGATTTTTCCACGTCTCTCTTCGGGTTTTTTCCCCCTCTTCTCCCTTTTTGCATTTTCTCATAGCCAGCTCGTCTCAGAGCAGATTAAATACAGCTGAGAATGTTGGTGTAGGCCCACAGCGCACGACCCTCTGGGAATAGGCAGGAACCCTGAGCTTGGACGCGGCCGGAGCTGTGCTGCCTCAAAACAGCCATGCACCCAGGGCAGGGGTCCAGGTGGATCGACCAAGGGGAGAGCTGAGTAATTTGGGGAGGTATTTAAAATGATCTATTAAACCCATGAACTTTAATCAGGCTTGCTACCATACTGACAGGCATGATTTACTCACAAATCAGGAGGACAGCCGTGGGAGGGGACCGAGCCGCAGAATGGAGCGCTTGATTCGGCTGTCGGGGGCTGACGTGAAGGCTCATTAAGGCCCCGGTTCGCCTCGTGACAGAACCCAGCTCTCTTACGTGTGTATACACTGTCAATGCCGGCAACCTCGGACACGCCCCTGAACTCCCCCTGCACTTGCCACATTTCCTGTTTAAGATGTGAGCGCCCATGAGCGCTAAGGAGAGACCGGAAATGGAAATCTCAGGGCTGGATGAGATTCGGTGAGATTTGAAAATCCTAAATAAACACCGTTAATTGAAATCGACTCGTATTCACCGGGGATGATGAAAAGTCCACAAAAGTCCCCTTAAAAAAGCACTACTCTTTAACAAGCAGTTAAAGATGCAGTCTGCTTACCATTGCTAGATGAATGTTGGTGGCCCATTTGTTTGTCCCAGTGGACAGCAAGGGTTTAACAATATCACTGTCCCCCAGCTTAAGAAGTTCAATCCATAAAAAGCCTGACTAACAGAAAAATCAGCGAATAGATATTAGAATTCGTATTAAAGGACCTTAAAGGTGCAATCAGCATTTTCACCAGACATTAGCCAAAGCTCTGTCAGCATTTCCTTGAACACCAAATGCCACCTAAAGAACTTCTGAATACTCATCAACCAAGTGAACACAAACACCTGCCTCTTTTTTCTGATTGGTTGAATGTAGGTGGTCCATCTACGGAATCTTGAATATCAAGGGACACAGAAGTGCTCTCTACAAGTGGTTCAGCCCACAAAAGGAATTGTGCTGTAACGTTAAGTGAACTGGGTGTGTCTCTGTCCCCCGTTTTATGACTTAAAAGGTATAATCAGCAATTTTATCCAAAGATAACCAAGGCTCCATGTAGTGGTCCACCTCTGTCATGTTCTCCAAATACGTGAGCCAAAATGTTCAAAGCTATTGCATTGGTGGGTGAGCATGGGGACTAACCTCCTTCACCTGGTTGCTTCAACACTGATGGTTCACCTTGCCTTTTCCTCATACAGTTTACAGAGACTGGAACCGGTGTGCATGTTTGGGTTCTGGTGTGCTCCGACACAAGTCCACATAGGGAGAGTAAATGAGATGAGAATAATTGCTTCATTAATTTTTAATTAAAGGTATAGTTAGCATTTTCATCTAAAGCTATCTAATGCTAGATGTCTTGAAACTCAAAAATCCAAACAAATATCTACAGACACATAAGATGACAGAATATTAATGTATTGATGAAGAGGCACATGTACTCACCTCCTTGTAATGATTTGTTGAACGTTAATGGTCCACCCTGTTTCTTTTTCCTTCAGGTTATAGAGGCTTGGTGGGAAAGAGAGATGCCTTTTTGCTCTGCTTGTATGTTTGGGGTAAGTCCTATCAAGCGGAATTCTGGAAATCACGTAAAACACTTACTGCACCTTTAAGCACGATTTGTGAGGTATGACTCTCCTCCTTGTAATGATTGACCTTGATGAACCTTGTTTTTATTTATTTAAATTAACACAAGGCTTGGGACAGCTAGGGACAATTCCGTGTGCAGCCCAAAACCAGAAGTGGTTCAGTCCTTAGTAAATATTAGGTATGTCCCTTCTGAGATGATTTAGATGTCGTTAAAGGTAAAGGCAGTTTTATCTACAGCCAGATGTGGTGATGTGGATAAAAATCCAAACAAATATCTAGAAACAGCTAGAACATTTGAATTATTGATGAACAGGCATGTGAACTCCTTGTAATGATTCATTGAACATTGGTGGTCCACCTCATTCCTCCAGGTTACAGAGTCTAGGACGGTAATAGAGACGGTTGTTTTTGCTAATATCAAAAGGAACTCTGCAGATCACACAAAACACTCGGACTTAAACCAGTCACTGCACCTTTAAGCATGTAGGTCTCCTTAGGGCAGAGCAAAGGATTTGTAATTATTGTGGTACCAGATTTAATCATATTTATATTTATATTTGTGATCTGTTCGTGGTTTGGGACAGAACGAGACTCTGTTTCGCCTGCAGCGTGGTCGTGTCGGTGTGTGTTAGAGGCGTGGACAGCGAGGCCTGCCATGCGGTTACGAGGGCTTCTGACCTGTCTGCACTCCAGCTTTGACTTATTACGTGACAGGCTCACTGGAGGCCTTGCCTGCTTGGACAGAGCCTTTTTTCCAGCTGGAGCCTCGGAGAGGGTGAGTAGCTACACCTCTGATGTGTTTAATACCATAATTCTGGCCTTCCCTTTCTAAATATACATGCCTGTGACCGCTTCATCCTCTGGAACGAGTAAAGGAGACGGACAGACTTCAGCAGGAGACGGAGGACTGATGGGCCCGGAATGTCAAAGGCTGTCGGGAGCCATAATACGGAACCACTAATGACTGTGGCTGCCCGGAGCTGCATGGCTTATGATGTCAGAAAAGGATTTAAAGACAGTTCTTACCATAACGTAGCTTAAATAACACATTTAGATGAATAACGAGACGTTAGCACAACCTTTGTGGGGAAAAAGCTTAAAGATCAGATTTCTTAAAGTCAATTAAGAACTAAAAATAAAGACTAAGTAGATCTGCAAAGGTGCCAAAACTATTGCACACAATTAATGTTATTTTAAGATCATCATATGCATACGTCTACA
>JAVSBU010000145.1:105210-116869 GCA_033118015.1 Loricariichthys derbyi | reverse complement strand
ATCCATGCACGTCTAATGGCACCATTCTTTGGAAAAGTATACGTTGATATTCCCAAAGATCTGTTGGCAACATTCGTACAATCTCCAACTACACAATAGTTTGGAATTTCATTTTGTTTACACTACAATCTACCACACTAGCTATTGCAGCAAAATGGCCGCCGTCTCCCTCCGCCTGTGTCATCACAGACGATTTTCAGAAAGTTACTGAGTGCGCAATCTGAACTTTCGGTTCATAGCAGACGCTGGTCAAAATTCATTTTTTCTTACAATCCATGGATTTAAATTTCACTTTGTTGTCAGATATATGATATTGATGTTATTAGGATTCAACAGTGAAAAGATAGTTTTATGATGAATTTGCCCTTTAAGTGTAAAGATTCTGATTGGTCACTTAATTAGGTGCTTTGCTAAAACTGTACGTTAAAAAGACAAATAGAAAATAAGCTAAACTAACAAATCTGTTTTGGAAATGCAATGAATAAAAGTAGATGTCTCTTTTGAAAATTTAGAGAGTAAAATTAAAAAGTATTAAGTTACAGAAAATCAAGCACAGATACCTTAAAAATACTACAGTACAGTAACTAAGTATTTAAAGTATACCTTGTTATTTACCGCATCTGTCTGTAAGCAACAACAGAACAAGAGGACAGACCGATCAAAAATAATAACATACTAATTACAGACAAGGAGAGCTTTAAAAACACGATTTAGACTGCATGTGTGTAGCAGAGAATTACAGGAATCAGATTTAGGGTATGTACCAAGTGCTACAAATAAACAGATCCAGATTAAAACCCTTCAGTCTAAAGATCACACACTAATCAGACGAGTGTTTAGGATGCCGCTAAACATTCTCACTCAGCTTAAAGACATTACAGAGATGAAAGAGCTCAACATCGACCTTATCAGAAATTCATGTGTGGCTTCAAATTTGGCCAAAAGTTTTGTGCACAAACTTTCTAATTACTGAGCTTTGCTGTTTCACTAAAACTGAACCCGTTCCTAATGTAAAGTGTTCATTTTAGTAGGACAGATCGTCCTCATATCCCAGTGACTCTCTATATCACACATTTATAGGTCCTAGAGGTTTGTTCATAAACCTCCTGCTCCCTGTCCATAAAGTCCACAGAGAACTGGTTCACTGACTTTTGATGGAGAACTGGGCTGGCTTGCACTGGAAAGCCAAAAAGGAGCTGGGGCTTACTGTCTAACATCTTGAGCTGACCAGACAGTCAAGTTCCAAAACCTAGTGGAACGACCCCTTAGAAAAACTGCAGTTATAGCAGCAAATTTGGGTGCAAACTCAGTACCAGTACCTCTGTTCTGGATAGAACTCTTTGTGGTCACATAGTGGAAAAAAGTGGAGCATCATGACGATGTGGAGAAAGTTAACTTCGGTCAAAAAAGTTACAACAAACAAGATAAGACATTGTTATATAAATAATGTTATGGAATTAATCTATAGAAATAAATGCATTCTGATGATATTTAGATCATCTTCTATAGCTGTGCCATGTAATACTAATAATAATAATAATAATAATAATATAATGATGATGATTATGATGATGATGATGATGATGATTGTTGTTGTTGTTCTTTTTTGTTTGTTTATTATTATATTTATAACCATATAATCATCATTTTTATGATTATTATTGATGTTGTTGTTGTTGCTATTGTTAGATTTAGTTAAATAGCTCATTTTACAAAGGAGGCTTTTTTTATATAAATGCATCTTTCTTGGACTTTAACAATAATAACAACAATAATAATTATACTAAAATGAATTCATATTATTTTAAATAATAATAATAATAATAATAATAATAATAATAACGAAAAAATAATAATAATAATAATAATAATAATAATAACGAAAATATAATAATAATAATAATAATAATAATAATAATAATAATAATAACAATAATAGTAAACTATTATTATTATTATTATTGTTATTATTATTATTATTATTATTGTTATTATTATTAGCAGTAGTATAACAATTACAATATCAGTAATAAAGATAATAATAATTACAATAAGAATAATAAAGCCTTCATAAGTGTTACAGACTCAGATTGTTCTTGCCAGTTGCAAGGCATCAAGTTTAAACTCAGGATTCTGAATGGTGCTTCAGGTTCATATGCCTAAATAATAATAATAATAATAATAATAATAATAATAATAATAATAATAATAATAATAACAACAACAACAACAGCAACCTTGATAAACTAGACAAATAGTTTTAATTAATAGATTAATTAAAGCTAAGGTAACCGTCTGTTTTTAAAGTGCAGTGAGTAAAAGTGTGAGGTTACAGTAATAATGAGGTAATAATAATAATGTACAGAGGGGCACACCTTCATTCCTCCGGCACCTTTTGGAAATCGATTCGCTCAGCGGAGTCGTTCATGAGGGAACCGACACTTCTGAACGAATCGCCCGTGGCTAGATTGGATCGGCAGGACGCGCGCGGACTCGCACACGGACAGAGCCGGAGACGCGGACGCGTTGTGTGCGCGCAGAGCTCGCGCTCCTGCTGCTGGAATCCGAACTCGAACCCGAGCAAAAGAAGAAGAAGGTCCGCACGCGCTTCAGGACTTTTCCCCTTCCGTGTCGGTTCTGCTCCAAACTCTGCCATGCTCGATTGGAGATGGATGATGGCTGGAGATCTCCGCCCGGACCCTGCACGAACCGAGACTGAAGATCGGCGATCGGAACCCGGTCCGAACTCTTCCGATTAGCAGCAGCAGAGTCGTGGATCCGAACCTCGGGCGGTCTGAGGCTCATCTAAAGCGATATGATCCCCTAAAACGAACCCGAGGTGGGAGAGCAGGGGAGCAGAATTTGGAGAGCTTTCAGCAGATCGTCCTCGGTGCAGGTACAGACTGATCACAAAGCTTCCTATAGAGACACGGCTGAAAAGTTCTAGATTACGAAGCTCGGTTCTGGTATTAGAGAATTAATTTCAGCCCTTATTGGGATATTTTAGGAGCAGTAGAGGATTGTAGAGATCGGTCATCCCGAGGATCGAAGCTCCACTTAATCTAGAGGAGCTTTGCAAGTTCAATTTAGTCTCTTAGATCCTGCAGTGATTTTAAAAAGGGATCAAACATCCATGTGCTGAATTCAGAAATGTGTTTGACCCTTTGGAAGCCTGCAGGTTTGTGCAAAGCATTGATAAGGCTGAGCTGATTGAGCTTTATTGATCTCTGAGGGGAAATTTATGATGTGGAACATTAATAATTCAGTGTACACATCAGCATACACACACACACACACACACACACACACACACACACACACACACACACAGGAAAGAGAGCAGCCTGCAGAGCCAGCCTAATCATTTAGATCAAAAATACACCAAGTCCAGGCACTTCAATTACTCCCAGTGAAAAGAGGATCAATTAAAATATCAAATAAATCAATTCAGAATCTTATGTATGCCTTTCAGCCTGTTCTACTTCTCCACAAGAGTGCCTCGATGAGAAACATCGCAAGAAAAAATCAGACTGGTGGAAATTGATTGGTCTTTCTTACTAATAAACAGAAGGCCAGTCTGAAGAAAGAACTCATGCAGGGTGAAGAAATCAGGAATGAGGATAAATCATTAGTGAGCGACCAAACATCACGTCACGGCCCGTCCCTTCCTCCTGGATGTCGTGCAGCGATTCAAAAAGCTGTCAGACTTTATTGACAGTGAAGCCGTGTTCGTGCTGAGAGGCGAGGGGGCCGAGACTCGGCATCTTCTAGCATCTCATCGATTTAAAGGAAGGAGCCTCGTGCAGGCCCCGGTCGGTGAGCACGGGGAGAACCGGCCCTCTGCCAGAACCACGGAGAACCGAGCCGTCCGTCAGCGTGCCATTTGTCAGATTAAACACTTCGATGCCCTTTATAAGACTGACGCTGATGTCGCCTGCTTCTCGTCGCTCGACGTGGACTGGGTGCTGATTATGGGCCTCTATGAAAAACTTCATTCTTTATTATTTTTATAGGTCACTTTTTCTTTTAATCTGCTTTGCTTAGAACAGCTTAAGGTTCCATAATCCTGCTCCAGATTCACTGCATATTTAACAATTATATCATTTATCTGGATCCCTAAGATCTTAGGTTCTGTTTGTTCTCTACTGTGATCCTGTTAGAAACATGAGCCTCAGTTCAAACCCCTAAATTTGTGAGGAAATGTTCCAGATGATGCACGGAATGTTGATACAGATGCATATTAATTTCTACTGATTGATAGCTGATAATGGATAATACTAAATCAATAGACTTAACTAATCTCCAAACAGAAGTTGAGGAGCTGATTGAACAGTTATTAATTGGTATTCTACTAAATTCATATCAAATGATCAACACTAGGGGTGTGAGAAAAATCGATTCTTAGATTAAAGATTCTCAGTCGTCCAGGTCATGGTAACAGTGGGTGGCAGAAGAGAGCAAGTTGGTTTGCTTGTAGATTCTTTCACCTCTCATCCTAACTGAAGAAGCCTTTCAGATGAGAGGTGAAACATCTTCAAGAATCTACAAGCAAGTCCAGTTGATCTCTTCTACCACCCACAATTCTTAGATTCATTCGAATGCAGCCAGGACGATTCTGATCAAATTAAACCTTGATTACATAATGTTGATGGAACCAAAAAATGCAAAATTTAGAAGTGCATAAGCACAGCGCCGCCCTACAGTCTGTGGCCTCACATTACAGAGAGATGAACAAATGATGCCACCCAACTAAAAGAGCGATCCTAAACTCCAACCCAGCTTTAATTATTATTAATTAAAGTCCATCCCAGCTTTAATTATTGGGGATTTGCTCTGTATTCAGTGATTATGAAGCAGAGTTTCTGAAAGACTTTTAATATCCTAAAGTCTAACATCGTCTCACATCTAAAGCCAAGGCTGTGGATCTTACATGGTCACTATTTGTAACTCCCACTAGATTCCTTTGGAGATTCTTATTATAAAATATTTATTAAACACACAAATATCAGTAAATAAAAAGCAGCAGAAACACAGACTGTAAAATAAACAAAGTGGCTTCTTAAATCCTTTAACAGGATCTTAAGATTAAAAAAAAAAAAAAAAACAACACATTTCATTATTTTCTCTACAGGGTTACATTTTATTTAAATGCTTATGTTTTATATTTATTTTATCGTTTCCCTTATACTTACTTTAGAGTGCAGTAATTTTACTCTGAGAAAGAAACAGTGCCACCTATCTGTTACCCACAATGTTCCCCTCGCTATCTGCGTAACTTAAGACTTACCTTCCACCTTCCACCAAACGATGGAGACGAGGAGACGCCACGCAGCTCCAGCAGCATCTCAGGATTTTATTCCCACGCTGAGAATTTATCTGCTATGGTGAAATGGCTTAAAGAGTTACTGATGCAGATCCACAAAATCTACAACCAGAACCGAACCGAAGCCACAGAATCAGTGTGAGGAAAAAATCCTGTGTAGAAAATAATATGCAGCAATAATCGATTAATAATCACATCTCATATTTCTGTATTGAATGGTGAGATGATTAGAGATTCCCACCAAGGGAAATTTAGGAGGAAACTATTAATAGATAAGTATTAAAATGAACAAAATATGCAACAGAGCCAATATAATTAAACAAATATATGAATCTGCACTTGAACTTGATGCCTCAAGATTAATAGTAATTGATTAAGTAATAATTGATACTAACAGATATATACTGATAGACAGATGATAGCTGGACCTGACAGATGTTTAAATTGTTGCACTGTTATGAATTAGTACCATTAGATTAGTTGTTTTAGCTGCAGTATAATGACTGTATTTAATTATTTCTCAGTCACTTTATTAAGATATACATAGAAAGAGCAGGACATTTTGAAGTAAAATGCAGTACTAAAAAAACAGGGGAAAAACAGCTTCTGTTGGCTAAAGCTGTACATGAGGATGCCAAGTTGTTCAGACTTTTTCGGAGGGTAGCATCCAAGATACCACTGGGAAATAAAGATATATGGGTATTATACCATTGCTAAAACCAAATCTAATGGTAGCCCAAAACCTTTGCACCGTACTGGGGCACCTGAAAGGTGGAATCGTAAAAGGAAACATTAAAATGCAGGACACACAGAATAAGTTACTAATAATAGAATCATATGGGTGCATACAGCTTTATTTAATAATAATACTCTGTTTAAAGCTTAAAAAAGCAGTTCATGATGCTGATGATAAAGAGAAATCAAGATCTCCATCAGTCAGAGGATCAGATTAAGGCCTGCATATGGATGGGAATAAATAACACTGTAACAGCCCCTCATTAGTTATTCAGGTGTTACAGAGCTGATCTCAAACCTCGGTGAGCTGCCAGGAGAAGTGAAATTACAGGCACCGTGCCATCTTTGAAACAGGCGCCGCTCTGTACCAGTCGCTGGCTTTAATGGGAACAAACGCAGCAGATGCCAGTCTGATAAGGGTCCGGGTCAGCAGCTCTGTGCCCACTGTGAGTCTGAACGCAATGTTTATGTGTTTTGTTTAACGCAGGAGGATGGACCCCCGTGCAGGCAAGGAGAAGCCACCACTGATAAACACTGAAGCTCCCGCTTCGCTTCCACGTGCATAACCCTGAGCCGTGAAGTGAAAATGTGATGAGCTCGGCTACCAGTCTTGTCCTGAGCATGGATGGAGGGAGGAACGCCAGTTAACAAGACCACCACTTCTGTGGGAAGGATTGCGAAAGGCAATTACAGGAGGATTACCCGCTCTGCCCTGGCGTAGCCGTATCGTCGCTGTTAAGAACTTGTTGGGATTTATTCCTTTTTTTCTTTTCTGCGTTTCTTCTGTAAAAATGGAGTTACTGGTGCGAGTATGGAATAAAGATGCAATGATCTTTATCAGACCATGGATACCGATCCTCCTGGGCCTTCACATGCAGTTCTCGTGGGCGGCAACGTGCCCGGACGAGTGCCGCTGCGACCGGACCTTCGTGTACTGCAATGAGCGTAGCTTAACTTCTGTGCCTCTGGGGATAGGGGAAGGATACAAGACCCTGTACCTGCACAACAACCAAATCAACAATGCCGGGTTCCCGGCAGAGCTGCACAATGTGGCCTCGGTGGAGACGGTGTATCTTTACGGCAACCAGCTGGACGAATTCCCGGTCAACCTGCCCAGGAATACACGGGTGCTCCACCTGCAGGAGAACAACATCCAGACGGTGTCGCGGGCAGCGCTGGCCCAGCTGCTGCGCCTCGAGGAGCTCTACCTGGATGACAACTCCATCTCGACGGTCGGCGTGGAGGAGGGGGCGTTCAGGGAGGCGATCGGCCTCAAGATCCTCTTCCTGACCAAGAACCACCTGAGCAGCGTGCCCATCGGACTGCCTGAGGACCTGAAGGAGCTGCGTCTGGATGAAAACCGAATCGCTCTCATCACTGACGATGCATTCGAGAATGTGACCAGCCTCGAGCGCCTCCTGCTGGATGGGAACCTCCTGACGGACGAAGGCCTTGCTCCGTCCGCTTTTCAGAGTTTGGTTAACCTCAAAACCCTGTCAGTCGCTCGCAACTCCCTGACGGTCCCACCACCCAACCTGCCCACACAGTGTTTGGTTAAGCTCAACCTGCAGGATAATCTGATGACACAGATCCCTTTGACAGCCTTCCATGGCCTCCACCGGCTAGAGAGGCTGGATATTTCCAGTAACCAGCTGCAGACCCTCACACAGGGTGTCTTTGATGGCCTCTGGAGCCTGAGACAGCTGACTGTTCGGAACAATCTTTGGCACTGTAACTGCGACATTAAATGGGTTATATTATGGCTGAAGTCTCTGCCTGCTTCACTTAACGTCCGTGGATTTATGTGCCAGAAGCCAGAGAGTGTGCGCGGTATGGTAATCAGGGAGCTCAACCTGGACATGATCGAATGCCCAAGAAGCACGGCTGTGGCGCCGGGGCCACCACCGCCACCCACGCATTCTGCCCAGTCCTCTACGGTCAGTTCCGAAACAACCACTGTCTTCTCTGCACCCACTCCTCTCGTTCTGACATCCATCTCGGAGCTGTTACCACCTGTGCTGCCCACTTTCCATGATAACGAGCTTGGGACAGAGAACCCAGAGCAGGAGCAAGAATCTCTGCGTGTGTCCTTCATCGTCCTGAACAGCTCGTGCATCTTGGTGAACTGGATCGCCACCTTCACGGTCACAGCGTACAAGGTGACCTGGGTCAAGCTGGGCCACAGTCTGATCACTGACCCCATCCAGGAAACCATGGTGGATGGGCAGAATCAGAGGATCCACCTGACCGAGTTGGAGCCCAAATCGGCATACCGGATTTGTGTCGACCCCCTGGACGCCTTCAACAGTTACCACACAGGAGAGGACTCCATCTGCTCGGAGGTCACAACCAAGCCGGCGTACAATCCGGACGAGAAGGCAGAGCAGGCCAGCCAGCAGGACTTGGGGTCATCCCTGCTGCTGGCCGGCCTGATCGGAGGGGCCGTGCTGGTGGTCCTGCTCCTTCTGCTCAGCGTTTTGTGCTGGCATGTGCACCGGAAAGAACGCTCGGCTCAGTCCAAGTGGAAATACAACCGGGGCCGGAGGAAAGATGACTACTGCGAGGCTGGGACCAAAAAGGATAACTCCATCCTGGAGATGACCGAGACTAGCTTTCAGATAGTTTCTTTAAACAACCAACATCTCCTTAAAGGGGACTATCAGATTCAGCCCATTTATACCCCCAACGGCGGGATTAGCTACAGACACTGCCACGTCGCCAACAACGCCACGGCTTACTGCAAGAACAGCGTTCCCGTGGCGAACCCCTGCCATACGTGATAGAATGTGATTTTCAGGAACGTTTGTATTAAATCGAATCAAAGGGGCTGTACAGTATATATTTCACAGAAACTGTAAATGATGTAATTTATACTCTTATCAGTGATACCGCCTTCTTTTGTATCCCAGTAAAATGCAAAAACGACTTACGGTTTCCTTTTTCCGGTCGTGTTACTACTGCAGAGCGTCACCTCTGACATGCTAAATCATCTGAGCTTCATCGACGCGGAGTATGTAGGTACGAGCGCAGGTTATTGTTTACATTGTTGTGCACAAAAATCACAGAAAGTGCCCAGAATATGTCATTACATAGACATCGATTTACACTAATCAATCTTCTTTGTTTCATTTCGGATGTGAATTGGCACTCATTTGTTAATCTGGATTAAGATTCAGAGGGATGAATCAAAGGTGGGTTTAAGCCTAAATATGCATTAGTTCTTGAATGAAACACGTTCCACTGTGAAACCTTTTGAAAACAACTAGGAATAAATTGGCGTTTTTTTTTTTTTTGTTTTTTTTTTTGTTTTTTTTTTTACTCCAGCACACCTACAGAAGGAAGACTGATGATTATTACGCATTATTATTCTGCTTCTCTCTCCTCGCGTACAGCATTCTGCATATTTATTTACCTAAATCGGTTGGGTAACGGTGTCAGAAATGCTGAAACGTGTCAGATCGGGCTGCTTCGTTCCCCAGCTGCATCATTATCAGTGTCTCGTTTGAATTGTCTTGTTTTTTGGCTTCTGCATACAACTTTGTGAAACATGAATATCTAAAGGATAAACAAATGTTTTGAGTTTTAATGAATCATCTCCAGTATTATCAATAAACATTGCCACGATGATGAGGGTTTATTAATGCATATACATTCTTATTATTATTACTTATATCCTCTTTTTTAACATCTTATATGGCACAACGTGAGTTAAAAATTAAGATTATCAGAAAAATCAAATCAGAAAAAGTTGAGATGGTATGGAAAATGTAAGTTATTACCAACTTCATTTGTTAATAAATATCCATTCCTTCAATCCTACAACACATTCCAAGAAAGTTGGGACAGCAAATAATTTAAGGTTAAAATTACAATAAAAAACAAGTGATTATAAACATGACTTGGTCCAAAAGCAGCATCCAGGAAGGGCTGAGTTTTTGTTGAGCAGGGAGGGCCAGATGATCTCCAGTTTATCACTAATAGGTATTTTATCAAACCTTTATCAAGATCTACAATACAGAGTTACATTCACAAACCCCACTTACAACGACACTGTGATAAAAAGAAGCCTTATGTTAGAACCACCCACAGAAGCTCCGCCCACTTCTCTGGGATCAGAGGGATCTGGGATGGACCATCACCCAGTGGGAATGGGGACGGGCTCAGAACCATCATTATAACGAGTTTTTTTAGGAAGAAATGACAACAAGCTACAAGTCCAAAGCCAGGTTCTGTCATGGTACTGGGTCGGGTCCGGGCCCTTATTAAAGGTCATTTACACCCATGTGATGCAGCATTAATGCAGAATATTACAGTAAGATTTTAGAGCAACAAAGTGCCTTCAGGACGAGAGCTTTATCAGGGACATCACTGCAATTTTCAACAAGACAAGTCAGTAAAAGTTCAAACTGAAACATGTAAATCCCTTCCAATCTTTCTTTGAGGAACATTTGGTGATAAACTGGAGATCCTCTGCCCCTCCCTACTCATCTAAGACTCAGCCTTTCCTGGATGCTGCTTTTGGACCAAATCATGATTATAATCACTTGGTTTTTACTGTATTATCCTTAGGTGCTTTGCTATCCCACATTTCTTTGAAATGTGTTACAGTCCTGAAATGCAGGAATGTTTGTTTATTCACAAATCTAATGAATCTGAGCAGACAAATCATGAAATATTTTGGGTTTAATCTGTCTGCAATCCTTTTAATGTCATTTTCCATGCTGTCCCAACTTAGTCTTATTTGAGGTTGTAGGTGTTTGTAACTTGTTTAAGCTGAATTAATTAATTAATTCAGATAATACAGAGATTTCTGGTTCATGTGCTGGAGTGTATTTTAATGTTTTTGTGATCCAGCTTATTAAACAGTGAAGCGAAATAGAAACGATTCTAAGTGATGTGGCTTCATAACTGTATTTAAAGAGCTGGGCAGACTTGGTGCTGGTTTATAAAGAAGAACATAAAGTCAAAGTAAAAATGACCAAAAGAAACCCCGAGCTCTACAAAGTAAGGCTTTATGTGAATAGACGAGGTGTAATCAGGATCTGTTACAGAGACCGAAAGCCAGACTCATCAGAGCAGGGCAACGATTTTGATTCTTCAGGTGTCTGGTTTTGGTGAGCCTGTGCCTGTCAGAATTTAGAAAAAAAATTGATCGTATCTTTTCTGGTTTTTTTTCTAGGGCTCTAAAATAGACAAACATTCTGTGCTTTCATGTCTCTACTAAGAAACAAAAATAACTCTGACAGGTCTGGGTTTATAATTTGGTTATTTCTCTTATTTTGTATTTAAGGATCTGGTATGAACCATTTTCATTTAGACACACGGCCTCGACATATAACCCTAAAACACACTTAAACATTTAGGCTTTGACAAAATATGCTGTTAAGAATATTGATACATTTATTTTATGGAATAGTTTATTTATTTTCACTATTGTCACAAATGCTATTGTTAATTCTCTAATTTAAATTAATAATTTAATTCTCTATTTTATTATAGTCTTCAGAATATTACATTTATTTAAGCTTCCAATCAGAAATATTCAACCCACCTTAACTCCAAAGACATTATAGAGATATGGATGAAAGATAAAGACAATAA
>JAVSBU010000145.1:73626-89267 GCA_033118015.1 Loricariichthys derbyi | reverse complement strand
TATATATATTATCTAAAACATGCGATAAAATATATAATAATAACAATGATGGTAAAAAGGAAATAAATACAACAGTAATAATCCTAATAAATGCTAGAAATAGTAATAATTAATGCTAGTAAAACAGTGAACAATAAAAGTAATAATGTCATAAATTATTAGCAATTATAATATATTCATAATGAATAAAAATACAAAATATTTTTATAAAAACATTTATATTTTTGTTTTAATTTTTTTAGATATTATAAGGCCATTTTTAGGATCTGGATTTTGGATATACATATAAATTTTCCTAATTTTGGTAGTGTTTTTAAATATATCTTCTATGGTTACATTTTTATGCCAAGATTTTGTTGTTTAATTTCTTTTCCAGCACCTGTTTGAGAATGGCCGAGTGGAGAACATCTTCATGGATCCTCTGTATAACCAGTTCATCAGTGACCTCACCAAGCTGTTGAAGGGCTGGAAGCCGACCTTGGTCCCTGGTGGTAATGCTCCCTGTGTTTAAGACCCTCTTTGGGTCGGTGTGTGTGTGTCTCTGTGTGTCTCTGTGTGTGTCTGTGTGTGTGTGTCTGTGTGTGTGTCTGTGTGTGTGTCTGTGTGTGTGTGTGTCTGTGTGTGCGTGTGTTATAAGCTCAGTGTGTTGTGGTGTGTTTGTTCAGGCTTTCTGCCGTCACGGGTCGAAGAGAACTTCCTATGGGAATGTAAGCAGTTGGGTGCTTTATCTCCCCTGGTTCTGCTCAACACACTGCTCTTCTTCGCTGTGAAATTCCTCCGGCTCAAGAGTGTGGAGCAGCATCGAAGTCTTGCCTTCTCCCACATCTCCTTCGCCTCCCTGTATCGGCGCCTGTACCTCAGGTTCTGGTTCCCTAAGAAAGAGCAAGATGAGGAGAAGCGAGGTGAGGCTTGTCAAGGTCTGATGTTCTGAGGAGTGTAAGCTCTCTCTTTGGGTTGGTCTCTGTCTTCTCTCTCTGTCTGTCTGTCTGTCTCTCTCTCTCTCTCTCTCTCTCTGTCTGTCTGTCTCTCTGTCTGTCTCTGTCTGTCTCTCTCTGTCTGTCTCTGTCTCTCTCTGTCTCTGGAAATACTCGCTACATCTGTGGTCTCTCTCTTGCGTGTGTGTTTTTGGGTGCGTGCGTGCGTGTGTGTGTTGCAGTTGCAGTATTACCTGGTAAGAGGAAGCGGGACGACACGAAGGAGAGTGTGGAGTACGGGGAAATACCAGAGAACACAGAGGACCCCTTACGGTGTCCCTTTCGCCTCTACGAGTTCTACCTCTCCAAATGGTGAGTGCGTGCCCCCCCCCCCCCACACACACACACACACACACAGAACAACATGCATTACAATCCATAAAATCTTTAAACCCGACGTCCAAATATGTTTGATAAAATACCATAGACTGAGTGTCAGTGAAGTTGCCATGGTTACAGTGCACAGTATGGTGTTGAGTAGGAGAATGGATTTTTATTCTTCTTTTTTTGTTTTGCCTCTGCAGTCCAGACTCGGTGAAGTCCAGTCCGGACATGTTCTACCTGCAGCCCGAGAGCTCCTGGGAACCGGGCAGTGCCCTGTGGTATTCCAGCCAGCCTCTAGAGGGCGACATCATGGACAGCATGCTAACGCGGATCCTGCTCGTCCGGGAGGTTCATTTGGAACCCAAGCAGCATCTGCGTCTGCCAAAACGACAGCGGCAGGAACAGCAGCAGGAACAGCAGCAGGAACAGCAGCAGGACCAGCAGCAGGACCAGCAGCAGGACCAGCAGCAGGACCAGCAGCAGGACCAGGAGCAGCAGCAGAGCTCCTCAGACGATGACGATGTGCTCGAAGCCCTCAGAGACACGTTGCCACGTGACTAATCGGGTACCTGCATGGCACAGAGGCTACGGGCTCAACGGCAATTACGGACCGGCTCGTTTTATCCTTTATTTGCGTGCAAACGCTGATGCTACAATGTGACCCATGCATGGTTTAGTGATACCTAGTTTACAATCTTTATTTTTTCCCCCTTTACATTAAGCTGCACTTGTGCAAACACAAACATGCCCTAAAAACATGGCTACATGTGTAATTTACTGTGGGGGTGAGAACAATGATAGTGATCGATATACACTACAGTTACTGGAGTCCATATTAGGGTTAAATGTGTTAAACACCATTTCATGGATTTTCTCACCGTGACCCACCTAAGGCTTATGGGCCGTGTCCTGAATGGTCCCAAAATCACATCTACACCGTATTGTTCCTTTATACCACATCCTCCTTACACCTGCTGTTTTTAATTAACCTAATCAATTAAACGAAGGCTCAGCGTCATAAAGGTATCGTCCTGCTATATCTCTGCTGTGTTTTTTTGTTTGTTTTGTTTATTGACTTATTATACAGTAATAAACGCCTTCTGATGAACTTCTGATGAATGACTCCTTTACCAGCGAGTGAAAATGTGAATCAGCGTTTTAAAGGTGATAAATTCCAGCCTGTTTCCACAAATATTAAATGAACTCTGTGCTGAGCTTTGGATCAAAAAACACAGCACCTTCTCATCCTGGATAACTTTTTAGAACGGTCCATATTGAGAGCCTGTTGCTTTAAATGAGAACAACCTCTCATGCCTGAAATCGTTCCTGGAATCATCCAGCGATCATAAAGCGTAATTAATTTATGGTGTTACGGTCAACGTTAACTCTAAACTTGAACTAACTGACACGTCTTTCTCCTCTAACCAAGCCCCCCAGGTCAAAAAGAGGACAAAACAGACTCGGACATAAAAGGAACGCAGAAGCAGGGAAGTGTTGCAGGAAAAAATAGGAACATAAAATGTAAAGAAAAAGCAGGCTCGCAAAAGGTTTAGGCCTAGATTTATTTTCTTGTCACTGTTAAAGCTCCCAGTTTGGCTAGAGGTTTATAGAGTTGATCTTAATAGGAATTCTGGTAGTAACACTAGGACTGGTCAGATCTGCGCTTACTGTCAAAAATAGAAGTTAATCCCACCTAAAAAAGACACTTATTTATTTATTTTTCCCACTTCCGTTGCTCCAGTCTTACTAAGTTGTAAAGCTGGTTTGAAACTTTATTCCCCCCGTTTTTATTTATTGTTTCTTCCAAAGTTATTTTGACAGTTGTACAATATAGGTGGTAGAGTTAATTGAGGCTTTTTACATTTTATTGTAAAAAGTTCTATATAAATAAATTTGACCTCATTTTCTATTAGACTTATTTTCAGTGGTCTTGCAGTAGATAATTGTGACCGGGCTTTACTGTAATCTCTTTTTATGCTACTGTAATGTAAACATAAAGGGTCCTTTCACAAGAATACTGCTTAGAATGTTGCCATCACACACCCTGTAGAACCAAAATATAAACGGGCTCAATGGGACATTAATTTCACTGGCTGCACACGACCAAGAGGGAATGAGCCCAGTTGGAGAAACACTAATTTCCAGAACAGGTAATCCAGTATCACTTTTAAAACTCTTTAAAGTATTTAACAGTAAAAGTGTCCATAATGTAGTTCCTACTTACGCATGTGGTTAATGGAAAGCAAGTCAATATTCATGAAAACAAAAAGTATGATGAGTAATGATAAAGGCCCAAAAAACAAGCTAAACCTTTTTTAATTGGGCCAGATTTTTATTTCCTGTTATGATTAATGGTCACTTAACGGCACTTCCCTGTATTAATGCATGAAGATTCTAATTAAAACAATTTAAAAATAGGAAACAAATCCAGCACAGTTTAATAAGTGGGTTTGTGGAGTGACTTTAAGATGATTAAGTAATTAATGTTTATCCATTTGCCCCCGGCTGAGCTCATCTTCTTTAATCAGTAAAACTTCATTTATTTTAAATCTCTGTATTAATAGTATTGCTGTTGACCTGAAACCTGTCACTTAATCCCTCTATGTTAAAGTTATAATTAACTGTATATATTTATGGTAACTCCAGAGTGACCTGAGAGCACAGTGGGTCGTGGATCCTCGAACACTTCGCAGGACTTCGAGGTCATGAAATTTACCAAGCCGGTGGAGCTCCAGCTTGTTCGTGACTCGTGTGGCGAGGCCTCCACCCGCTAAGCCACGAGATTATGCAGATATTTGCACAGATACATCCAGAGCCTGCCTAAGATGTGAGGCCAATTGTCATGTGCTGCCATGGTAACTGAGTCGAGAGCTTTCGTTCTGTGAGCACTGTGACGGATTTTTCAGGTTTTCAGACAACGGTAAGAACGGTGACATTTTCGTACAGTGTGAAAACTTAACGAGAACTTTGGAGTCTGTGCAGTCGAAAAGCTCATCCAATGTGGCGAGTGCGTGGGCACATACAGGGCAGGCGAGGTGTCGGCCAAGAGAACGCGTAGGGGGTGCGGAGGAGGGCTTGGACGAAGGCCAACGGGCTGTTTCTGACAATAGTAGTGCGTGCTCCCCGTGCTGTTCTCTGAAGCTCATTTCTTGGGTAAAATAAATCCTAATTTAAGGTGTCAGGCTGATTTCCCTGGTGCAACCTGAAGTTATTAGGTCCTAACATGAGATAGAAATAGCTGGAATCAGAAAAATGTGTCCTGATAACTGCAAAAGCCCCCGAAGCATCACCAGAAAGGGAGGGGAGTCAGAGCGAGAGAGAGCCTGAAAGGAGGGAGCTGGAGGCAGAGCGAGAGCTGACGCTGGTGTTGGAGGCCGGCCGTCAAACCGTCAGTGTTCCTCCGTCAGGCAGGATGATATCCTGAAGGACTGTGGAAGATTCTGTGGATTTATTCCTGGATGCTGCGATTTCTGTGGGCTTACTCACGCTCAAAGTTGAGAAAAGTAGGTGCTCTGAACCTTGGGGCAGTGAGGGCTGTGAGTTTCGATTCATTCGCTCTTTGATTTCTGGATCTCCAAGTCTGAGGAACCTCAGAGAAAAGCAGATTGTGAATTGCGAGAGCTTGCATTGTGTGCTTATTTATATCGGTTTCAGAGACACTTGCATTTGATTTGAGATTTATTTAAAGGCTTCGTGTAGAGAGGACATCTGTCTCAAATTAAAAACTTCAACCCTAGTACTCAAGGACTTTTTTCTGTCTGGGAAATGACTTGAATAAGACCTTCAAAATCCATCAGATGTCTTTAAACAGTCATGGGTAAAGCACTAAGTCGCCGGAGCCCTTGCTGCTCGAAGAAAAATGACAGGGAAGGCTACAATGAAGATGGCTACATCCCTCAACGCTCCATCTATGACACGATGTGCATCAACGAGCAGATTGACCATGGCTCTGCCCACAGCACACTTGGGTCTCGAAGAGGCCGCGAGACCGATTTCTCCAGCAACGGCTCCCTGGGCGGTGACGCATTTGAAGCCAGATCCTCCACGCTCCTGACCGGGAGAAGGCTGGACGAAAGGTTCATTTTCGACTCACTGAAGCTGGCCAATGATGAGCTGAGGTCGGCAGGAGGGTTTGCCAGGTCAGCGTCACCAAGCGTCTCGTGTTCCTCGGCTCCCAGTGGATCAGTCAACAAGAGGCATCACCACCAGGATGGCGGCAGGAAGGACAGTCTTTGTCGGCACTCTTGGAAGGTCCTCGCTCCTCCAAAGTTGCCAGAGCCTTTGGAGCTTTCTCCGTCGGAGAAGCACTTCCTAAATCCAGGTGTGGCTTTCTTTCCAAACAGCATGGCCTCCCCTCAGATCTCCCCTTTTTCTGGTTCCCCTTTCTCCACTGGCTCCCACACGCCATCCGTTTTCTTCTCCCCTTCGCCCCTGCCCTACCATCAGCAGTTCCACAGACAGTCTTTGCCTACACCTACTTCTCAGAGACCTCCCTTCTCAGAACTTTCAGTTAGTGCCCTTATGTGTGAACAAGATGTACAGGAGATAAGAGATAAAGAATTTAAGCAAGGAGTCTGCATGATAGAACAACGTAGTACATTTGAGACTTTTAAACCCAGGCCCGTTGAGCCTATCATCGAGCCTATCGTCGAACCAATTCTCAAACCCATCGTAGAACCCATTGTCAAACCCATTGTTGAGCCCATCTCTGAGCAGCAACCCACGACACCAGAACCTGAAACTGACAACACACCCCTTTTACAACCCGAGATCTCAAAAAGCCCTAGAATCTGCACGACATCCATGGAGTCCACATGGCCACGGAGGCTGGTTGGACGACGGAGAACAGTCAGACAAGGTGGTGCAGTTCATAACCTTCCCATCCTTCCCCCATTGCCATCGCTCCTCATACGGAGTGTCTCAGACAAGAAGCCGATGCCGCGCCTCTCTCCATTTCCCGAGCACCAAGGCAAAGTGGAGGGGCAGCTGAGCAAATCTTTGCGAAAAAATGAGCTCAAGGAGTGTCCCTTGCAGGACTGGAGGATCTTGCGGGAGATTGAGGAGCGCAGAATTGAACCATCTAAAAACTTTGAGCAGGAAGAGGTCATAGCGGGCCCATGCAGCATGCCACCCGTCCAAGAGAACACCGAAGAGGACGCTGCTGAAAACACTGAGTCTGAAGAGAACTGGGAAGCTGTGCTGGAGATGGTCAACTCTCTGTGGGATGAAACGTGGAAAGACTCAGACTCGCAGAATTTAGGTTCTCTCAAGCGCTGGCCACTCTTGCATCCTCCGACGGGTTTTGGCGGCTCACAAGCACCTTCTTCCACAAGCTCAGATATGGGAGCTGAAGATTTGCTGGAACTTGAGAGAATTTGTCGAGGAGACTCAATAGATTCAGAACTAGATGATCTACCCCAATGTCTGTATGATTCCCAGCTGAAAGTTAATAAAAAAGATGTTATTGTCACGCAACCAGCTGGACATTTTAATCAAGTCCCAAGCAGTCTAGATCTGAGTGCTGCGACTCCAGTGGGAAGCATATATGGCCAGTCTGGGTCACCAGATTCAAATCTGACTTTGAAATCAGACTCTAGTGGGGTTTACATGTCAAACACCAGTCAGACCAGTAAAGAGGACATTACTTCTGATGGGGACAGATCTGTGTGTGAATTAGACTGTCCATACAGAGATGATAACCTGCCAGTGGAGGCATCGAAACCAGAGGTAAACGATCACAAACAGGCAAATTTAGATCAAGGAAAGAAGTCAAGCCTTTTTAAAAAAGCTGAAACCAAAAGCATGGGATCGAATCGGGGCTCCAGTGGATCCTTAAGACAAGAAGTCTGTACCGCTGTGAACACCTCTAAAACCACCGTTCCGTTGCCACTGTCTCCCTCAAAGCACCAGATCAGAGAAACCTTATTGAATAGTGGAGACCTGGACCCTTTCGTCACCACGGACAGCTTTGTTTACCTTGCTGTTTCAGTTCCACCCGCACGCAAAACCGTGGAAGACATTAAAAACCAGACTGGTCCCCCCGCCCTGGATCGAAACGAGCTCACAGCTCGGATCTCCTTCACAAAACCAGGCCCTTACCCTGACGAGTGTGACTTCCTCTCCACTGACAGCTTTGTGTACCTGGCTGCCCCTGACTGCCACCTCCTGGTTGCAGAAGACCATTCTGTATATGGTGACTCGGATTCAGAGGACAGTGGCTCCAGGGCCGACTTTGTTCAGCCCTCTACAGTTGGGGACAGCGACTTTGATTCTGACCTGTCCGATTCAGATCGCGAGTGGGATTACTGGGAGGAGCTGGAACAGGATGTCCTTAGGGGACTGTTCTGCGAGGAACGATTGGAAAAGGACTGACAGCACCATGGCAACTGCTCTGCCTTTGCTTTGCTGCTTGGTGGTGGTGGTGGTGGTGGTGGGGGGGGGTCTTCACAGTGCATACGGGGGGTCTGAGCGACACCCGAGATGTGTCCTTTTGTGGCAGTGGCACATTTTAGAAAGTGCTTATGGAGGGTTTAGGAGGGTTTTAGTACATGTAATACTATTCTGACCATTATTTAAGTCACGTTTGTACTTCATAGACTTGTGAATTGCTTAGACCGCCTCGCTTCCGTTGATATTTAACCAAGCAACTTGGCTAGGTTCTCATGGTTATGAACAGGTTTTCACTACAGGGCATAGGACAAGAGCTTGCAAAAGAGTATTAGCTGTATAGAGTTCTATAGCTTTATATTCATGTGACTTGCGATTGGGTGGCGCGCTTGTAGACGTTTTTTAGTAAACGAGATCTTCGGTGGTTTTAAATAAGTCTGATTTCTTGCCTTCCCTTAGCAGAACCAATCCTGGCGAGAGTTCCAGCAGGGTTTTACAAATGATTTGCTAGTTTTATCGACTTGTTGCTGTTTTGTGGCCTGTTTTAGGAGATCTGATGGGATAGAGGTTTGGTGAGTTTGCAGGCCCTACCCATCGAGACCTTCACTGGGGATACTACCTCTCTGAAATCTCTCAGCCATCCATCTGCACGATTATTTGCTGAGTTAAAATTATTTACAAAGTTCTACCTGAGCGGATCTCCAAGCTGTCAGAGCTATATCAGGCTTTTTCCTCCTGCGGCTGTTTTCCAGCGCTGAATATCTGTCTGGATTTAGGTAAAGCAAGCCATCTCCTCGCCTCCCTTCTCCATCTGTCTCATGGCCTAGAAATATATGATTTCTCGTGAGTATTGTAGGAGAGAGGACGTGCGTGGGTGGCCAAATCTACTATTTTGGGCAAAATTAATTAGCTCGCGCTTAACAAGGTCGAGCCGTAACGTGCCGTACGCCGGCAGACTACACAAACGGATAGCGTCACGCTCTGGTGTCTGTGCTGACACGGTCCGGGACTCGCTGGCTCATTTTGTTTGCGTGGCACTAACCCACATCACGCTCGGTATGGTACCTTCCATCTGTTCCTCTCTCTCTCTGTTCTCCGGCAACAGAGCCCCGATTCTCGGGGTTCGGCGTTAATTTGCTTTGGCTCTCGGTTTGTGTCCCGCGGCTACCCTTCAGATAAACTTCAGATTGAGGTCGGCCTAACCAGCTCCTTTAACATGGCTCTGCTGTGGATTCAAAGCAATATGCTTATTTAAATCTTCATCTTCAGAGCTGATTTTAAGGGATGATGAGCATGAAATCGCCGGTGTGGGCAAAAGTTTGACCTTGTTTCCATACAATCTGCTATTTTTCCATGTCATAACTGATTAGACATGTTCATTGTTTGTTTAATTTAAGGCATTTCAGAATAAAAACTTGTGTTTAGCTCTGTCTCCTGAGCAAATGTGATGCATTCATTGTGTGTTGTGGCTTCGTGTTACTGACCCAAAACACTGGAAACATTTTACATTTAACATACATAATGTTTATGCTTGTATTTTTAAAAGGAGTGTGAGTGAACCATTTAGCAAAAGCATAAGAGGAAGACCCTGCAGCCGTCTAATCTACTACATTAGACACAGTTGGCTGCACCTGAGGGAGGAGGATCACCCACTTTCCCAACCAAGGCTCAAAGACACTGAAAGCTTCATCAAACATCAAACGGGGTTAAAACTTGCACCATTGGTAAGGTGTTCAGTCTTAGAAAAAACATGAGTCAGGCGTAGATTAGGCTGCTTCAGAGATTCCAAGTTTGATCCAGATTTTGGATTTTCAATGGAGTTTGCATGTTATTCCCGTGCCTTCTCTCCACACAGATGTGCATTAGGTTAATTGGTCACTCCAAATTGCCCCATTGTGAGTGTCTAACTGGCTGTTTATCTCACGCTTGCCGTTGATTCTCGTATGACAATAACTGAACAAACAAATTGGGTTCAGTTCCAGTCCTTGCTGTTAGTGATTTTAGGGTTTTGCTTTGCATACCTAACCATTCCTCACTTAGAAACCCATAGCTGTGAGATTTCTCTTTATTATCCCTTTGTCTGACGAGACCTATACCAGCTGGAGTCAGAAAGCATTTTGTGGTGAACATCCTGGCCATGTGTTGGTATGAGTGTGGTATGTTGGTGTGTGTGTGTGAGAGAGAGAGAGAGCTGATTCGTGTGTGTAGGCAGCGCTGAGCTCGAGTGGGTGAGTCACTGTGTGGGATGTTTTGCTTTTCGAGCTCCATGGCCAGTGTGATTTTACTGAATTGATATGGACCTGCACTTCATCTCCCTAAAGCAGTGCTGATGGGGTCATTACTGCAGTGGGTTTCGACTAAAGCCCCTCTGCCGGCTGGAGAATCCATTTGCTTTGTGTAAGCGTTTAGATGGACGGACAGAGCGTGTGCACCATTCAGAGGGAGGGAGGATCTTACAGTTACTGAAAGATCGAGAGGTGATGCTTATATAACACATAAATGAAAGTGTTCCAGGTCCCCAGAGACGCTGAAGGGCTTTCTCTCTGAAAGCAGCGTGGGCTGGATGGAGAGGCAGGATAGAGCACCTTTAGAGGGTCAAAAAAGGATCCATACAGCTCACTGTTTAGAGAAGGGCCACGTTCCAAAAACTAAACACGCTGATAAAACGACTGTATATGTGTAAAAAATACAATAAATGTAGCATTGTCACTAAAAATGATGCATTTTATTTAACAACAGAGATCAATGAGAAACATTTTAAACATGAGTACACAAAGTTTTGCATTAAACAGAAGGACCCTCCTGGTGCAGTGACAAAACCATTACCTCTTCCACAAATATTATAATATGTTTGAGTGAGACGTACAGAGTTAAATCAGCATCACCAGAACCAGAACCTGTATTTATGATGCTTGGAAAAAAGTATATGAAATTTGGTGTCATTAAAAATTTTCACTGAGAAATCTTATTTTCGATAAAATTTTAAATTAAGGTAAATTTCAGGCAAAAATACTTCCGATAATAAAAATTCAGGTTGAAAATTAATGTCATAAAAATTCAGACTGATAAAATGATTATTTATTACTATTTTTATAAAGGCGGCAAAAACCCTGTTAGATAAGTTGGATACTCAAAAGTAAAAGAATTCAGGTCATTGTGGGCAGTCCTTATGTAACGTGTTTTTATTGCATTGCTTTGTATTGCACTTGGTCGTTATGACTACTAAGCACAGAGTGTAACCACACTAATAGCCACCTGAATATCCCAAAAAGATGAAGTGTCGTTATGGTTTTGGTTTTTCTTCTGAACAAGAAAAGATTTAAGGAGCTGATAAACAACAGAGCCCTGATTTAAAGTGCATAATATCCTCTGCAACCACACTCGTAACCACCTGAACATTCAGAAGTGCTTAATTATTGAGGTTTTAATTCTGAACAGAGGGGAAAATCCTTCACATTTTGCTTATTTGTCTTTAGGCTTGTAAGGTTCTCTAATAAATAAAATACCACATAAAGACCCTCCAACAAATATTTGAACCCTTTAAAGGACCCTTTTTTCAATGACAGCCTCTGTCTGCTTGATCAGTACAAGATTTTCATGCGACACTGTAGGATCCTTCCATGATTTCTTTCTTGGACATGCTGCGTCTGTGGTATCGTAATGCTCAGGATGCATCTTTTTATTAATTCGCATAACAAGCTTTTTATGGAGTTTCTTTGAAATCAGATAAATCATCTCGCAGACACACAGGAAGATGCAGATGGTGGCGGCACACACCATGAAGAGCGTGCAGATCATCTTCTCGGTGGAGCGTGAGATGTAGCAGTCCACAGTATTGGGGCACGGCTCCATCGTGCACTTGACGAGGCGTGGCATGTCGAAGCCGTTGTAGATGTGGTGCAGGATGTAGATGAACGTTATATCGAATCCCGCTTTGAAGATGAGGCTGAGCAGATACGTCCACCACAGGCCACCTCTCTTTTTCCCAGGGTTAGCATACTTGTGCTTGCCTTCATTTTCCTTCATGTACTTCTTGTCCTTCTCCTCCCTGAACTTGACGTGAGCCGCCACCAGGAGAGACGGGCAGGTGATGAAAATGAGCTGCACCGTCCACAGACGGATGTGGGAGATCGGGAAGACGCTGTCGTAGCAGACGTGGGAACAACCCGGCTGCTTTGTGTTACAGTTGAACTCTTTGAAGTCATCAGCCCAAACACGCTGCACTGCCACCACGAAGACCAGCACCCGGAACACAAAGACCAGTGAGAGCCAGATGCGCCCAAATGCCGTGGAGTACTTGTTCGCCCCACTCAGGAGCATCTGCAGTGCCACCCAGTTCATCCCCGATTAGTGGTGATTCTGCAAAACACCAAAGAAGCTACAGTGCTGATTCAGTAGGTAAAGCTGCGGACTATAAGTCATGTGCGGTTCGGCCCCACCTTGGTTTACCCACTTCACCAATGCCACATGTAGGGCACCTCGGGTAAGAAAGGTCGTAGGTGAGTGAGTGCTTCATTTTACCGCAAATGGGACAATGAATCTGCATGGAGGAATGGCCAACGCTTGCCATATCCATTAGCCGTCTTTGCTTTAGCTTCGTAAGCTGTGTGTTACTTGGTGTGTTTCTACCAAAATTGCCAATGTAAGGTCCCAACTGGACCTGCCATTTGGTGAAGAGCACCAAAATTGCAGAGCTGTGTAAATAAAACTCAGCTGACTGACGTTAAATCATTGAAAATGGGACACAGTTTGGGTCAGTCAGTCTCCTGGTAATCAGCCCTACAAATCTGCTGTCTATATTTAACACAAAACTTTAATGGACTTCACAATGGATAATTAGCATTAAAGTTTGCTTTCCTGAGGCGCTTTGGCATACAGCGCACAGCCAAAAGTCTGTGGACACGCTTCCTACCTGCTGGATGTTAGCCACACCCTCTAACAACTAACCAGCCCATATTCATAGGATGAAATCAAGTTCATTCTATTTTTAATCATTCAGTAATCTTTATTACCAGTTACCATTATAAATAATACAGCAGTATGCAGTCTTTTGCAAAAGTTTTGGCACCCCTTGCCTAGTAGTTGACTTAGAATGTATAATAAAGCCAGTAATAAAGTGAAATGAGATCAGTTCCACATACTCTGCTGGTAGAAAACAAATCAGATTCATAACAGAGTGTTTGTTGATCATTAATTGCCTTTTAATTTGGGTTGGACATCCTCATTTGTTTCGGGTTCGGTTTTTAAATAATAAACAGAGGCCCAGGTTATATAATCTCACATTAAATGAGTATCTTCAATGTTTTGTTTTCTGTTTCTGATCATTTCTTATGACATTTTGATTTAGGAATTTAGATTTTTGTACTTATTTATTATTAAAAAGTAAAAATAATCCCATTTGAATCCTGACCTGGTACTCACTGGGCTCAAGCAGAGCGATGGTCTGGACCCAAAGCCTTAGGCAACAGCCGGCTTATAGGTTTATCCTCAGATCTAATCTTTAAAACATCAATAATCACACTTTAGAAGTAAATAAGAAAAGTTTCAGAAGGCCTTAAGAGGAAACAGCTGAAACTGGTTTCTGTCTGTGTTAAAAACTGTCACACTGTAAAATCTAAAGCATTATCAAAACCACAAAGGTAAAAATATTAAGTATAAACAATAATGTTAATAAATATTAAAATTACCTTGGCATAAATGAAGCAGATCAGGCTGCAGCTAAAGCTTTACACTACGCAGTATTTTAAACTGATAATCCTCAAAAACAAAACCAAACAAACCGGATCTACCGTGTGTGCCTAAATAAATGTGTACGCCTGTTACATTCAGTGAGACAGATTGGGGCGGAGCCCTGTGTGCTCGAGGTGCTGTCTTACCTTACATGATTCAGAGCACAAATATGAGGCTTAACACACACACACACACACACACACACACACACACACACACACACACACACACACATAAACACACACACAAACACACACACTGAATAGTGTACTATTGTGTATCATCAAATTGTGCTTAACTTTATAATTCACTCATAATCATTTACACCCAGGGGTCGTGCAGAGAGGTCAGAGAAAACCCCCACATGGATGAACTACAGACAGTTAGCAGGGTTCAGGACTGACTCTGAACCTTGTGTGATTTTTGCATATAACTTCCTCTGGTGCAAAAATGCCACTGTTGTAATAATGAATGGTTTGCATTTATGCAAAATCAAGATATGTTATAGACAGGCAGCCATCTTAGAAACTGTGTGAGGGATCCAAGCTATGAACTTCATCAACTCCTGAGGTCTGGTGACCCAACTGAGATAAGGCCACTGAAGAATAATGCCAATGTTTCAATTAAACAGTTTAACCTCTTTCAATTTAACATTTACAAAGTGATTTATTTCCAAGAGCCAATGTTTGCAGTGATATAGCGGTAGTAGCCTATTTTACCAGCACTTTAGCAATGTAATTTAATATTTTAAAAGGTCAGATGACTTATGACAGAACTGTGCATGGTAATTTAAATATGGTAGCTCTCTATGAGTAAGAGTTTTAAAATCAGTAACGCAGTGACTATGTGTGACCACTAGGTGGAGACAATGCTTCAACATACACCAAGTTCAGCAACAATAATGCACAGGTATAGATAGACTTTACTCTCAGTTAAAAAGGTTTTTATTCATATTTATCTTGAAATGGGAAAAGTTGCATGAAAGTGAATTACACCCCATAATTAACAGTAAATCAGAACGTTAGTATTCATAGCATTTATGATTTAAATATTTTTGTTTAAATATTAAATATTAAGGTTGTTGCTCTTAATTTAAATAAGCATGCAAATTGATTCTGCCTACAATGCACCTTCAGAAAAAAAGATAAAATATCCTTTGCTTTTGCATGAATGACTGAAGTGAAATTCATTCAGTCTTTGATGATCAGTGGTGCTGAGTTTGTACCTCCATAATTTAAACAAGGACTGAAGTATGGATAGAGCTTCTCAGTGAAACACTGACCAGTGAAGGAGTAGATATGAGATCTGTTCTCCACAGCATAAAAGGAGACCAGACCCTCCTTATAATCCACAAACACCCCCACCTTCTGGGGCTTCACTCTCAGAAAGAGGAGGACAAAAGAATCATCACAGGCCATATAAGAGTTTCCATTCCTTAGAGCCACAGTCCAGAATCCATTCTGAGGTCTCAGATAAGTCTCCCCCTTCCTGTAAACAGACTCTCTGGCCACTCCTAAATCCCAGTCCGTTTTTCCACCCACCTGCACCTCATAGTAAAATCTCCCTGAGAAGAAACCCTGCTTTCCCAGGACTGCGGCGTAGAAGGTGAATCTTTTTGGGGTATCAGGGAAATTCTGCACTGCGTCTCCACATGTTACTCGTTTTCCATCTTCAGACAGGATGAGATTGGGATGAGCGGTTTCAGGATCCAGAGTTACATCCACTGGGAGATAAACAGAGTGATATCAGCACCATCAGCTCAGAAACACTAACTGAACTGTTTTGTAGAAACCTTCCTTTCATATAAGTGATTAGTTCTAATATAATAATAACTGACTCCATGGTCAAAACATGTAATGAAGGGCCCTTATGGTCTGGTTCATACAGAGCCATTTTCCTCAAGAGGAATCACTGATGAGGAGGAAACTAAGGAGAGTGAAATGGATCAAATATCCAGTTGAATATTTTGATGACATTAATTGCACATTTATCACATCACAATTTATGTCTGATCTCTACATTTAAATATGAGATAAGAACAGAATGTGTGCTGTACCTGCATACTGCTGAATCCTCTTCACTTCTCTAGAGACTGATTACAATGGAAGAAAGGTGACATCCATTAGATTTTAATGGTCAGCTTTTTTTGCACGCGAGCGCGCGCACACACACACACACACACACACACACACACACACACACACACACACACACACACACACACAC
>JAVSBU010000145.1:49504-61606 GCA_033118015.1 Loricariichthys derbyi | reverse complement strand
GGTTTTGCAGGAACACTCCCGGATACAATTCGGAAGTTTCGGTAAGCCAAATCTCGGTTAACTCGGCCGCAACCGTGCATGTGTGAACTACGCTTTAAATAGAATGTACAGCGAGTGGGGGACAAACAAAAGAGTACTACTTACTATAGGACAGCGTTTCAATTTACAGCTGGAAAGTCAGATAAGTAGAATTTGTACTAAAAGGTCTCTAAGCACATCAACAGAGTTAGAACAGTCTTTGGTCCAAACCTGAGCTAATAAGCAAGTGAGTGGTCAGGTAGATACACGAATAACGAACCTCCGCTCTTTAACTCCCACCTCTGCTCGTGGATCACCAGTGTTGAATGGCTGTTTGCGGCTACAATGTATGAAGTTGAGACAGATTTTGATTTTTATATTTTATGATCGTTAAGACCTTGGTCGTTAAACAGTGCATACCTATATTATTTTGCTGTCAACTACAATGAGTGGTCAAGTTGTGTGGAAGTTCTCTTCGCAAAGCTCTGGGACTCTTGATAGGATGTATTTCAAAACAGATTGTTTTAATCAGGAGTTTTTTTTTTAATGTAATCTGATTCTTCCAAGAAGCAACAACTGGGGCATGGCTGGTATGTCCAGGAAAAAACATCCAAAACATCACATGACACTGGTGGCACAGTGGTTTAGACATTGAACTAAAGAAGGTTAAGAACTCATATCAGGCTCTGTTAAACTGACCCTTTAGCCTCAGTTGCTTAAGGGTGTGTGCTAAATGCTGGGAATGCACAAGAACAATACGCATCCAAATCCACACAAATATGGATCGGTTGCTACAAAACTGTTTTTGACATCATCCCAGATTCCTGACCTTAACCCTGTTAAAACCTGTGAGTCAAGGGAACTTGAAAGTGTTTCTCAGACCCTGGAGATTCTCCCTCTATACAGTCAAAAACAATTAAGTACAATTTGAAATGATACACAGAACGCCGGCTTGCCAATAATTGTGACACATGGCTCTGCTAAACGAAAGGTAATTATATTCAGATTTATGCACTTTACCACAAAGACATTTTTATATCCAATTTACCAATAACTTTACAGGAGGCTTTATTTTATGTAGATGAGTAGGCTACTGTGGCCTGAAGGCAGCGAGGAACATTATTTCCTAACCAATACATCCTCTAAAGCTTAGGTTAATAGAAATCATCCAGAAAAGTAACCTATAAGATTTTATGGTGTTTAATTTTTTGGCTCACTGTACAAAAAGTTCAGATCAATCAATTTCCCCCCAAAGGCAGTATCTAACAATAGGCTAATAGACTGCCTTTAAAAAAAGAAACAGCATACTACATTAGAACAAAATTTTAACATTCATTTGCTGGTTTGTGCATGTTTGTCAAGGTGCGTCACTATGTTAGGTCAAAGTGATCTAAAAACCAAACAGACTGCGTATGTGTAAGTTGCAGCAAACAGTGAATTAGTGAGAGCGAAGAGTTTGAAGGGAAATGAGAAACAGATGTCAAGTTGAGAGCAACAGAAACCGACCCAAACATTTAGTAGATTAAATGTGCTTGAGGTATGTTTGCAAAAACAGTTAAAAAACAAACAACAAAAAAAAACTGAACATAAGATCTAAAAGAAAAATTGCAATAGTGTAATGGACTTAATGGATTAACGTGCAGTCTCCAAGGCAACGAGACAAGCAGTTTTACTGGAAGACAATTATATTTTTGGCAGTAAACAACCACTTTGAATCCCCATTAATAAAGCACATTTGGCAGTAACTTCCACAACACTAACGGTTTTCGAATACTCCCCAAAATCATCCAGTCCATCATAAGGGAGACCATATATGACAGAGCTGTGATTAGACAGGGGAAGAAATGCAAACGGCTTTGGCTAGATAGGTTACTGAAAAAAAAAAAAGAAAGAAAGAAAAAAAACACGGAGATTCACAAAGCTGAAAGTCCTCAGATGCCTGTTCCAGTTTCTAATGTTCGCAATTTCTCCTAAAGACCTAGCTCCAGTTGTATGACCTTTGTAGGATATACACTGATCAGTCATAACATTAAAACCGCTGACAGAATGATGGACTCTGATGGGAAACCTCTATTATATAGTAGTATAGTAATATATACTATAGGATTAGTATTGTAATATAGAAGCCTTAAGGTTACAGAAATGATTAGCCTGCATGTAAAATCTCCTTTGAAGCCACCACAGAGCCAACAGTCTCACTGAAGCCTGCGTCTCTGGCGTAATCATGTATTTGCTGGAAAGATGAAAGATCAATGATGACTTGACAAACGGCATTAGTATTATTCACCATGACTAACTGGAGCTCCACTAGAGAGACATTAAATAAACTGCTTACTCACAGTATGGATGGCCAGTAAAATTATTTCTGACATTGTCATCTTGGAATATGGCGGTGCCATCATGAAAGAAAAAAATTCATTGATGGAATTTTATATATATATATATAAATAATTTAAAACAAGATTCCCTTCTGCAACCTAGTACGTCTTAAACCCATCAGTGTTTAAGCTCCACGGATCCTGTGTAGATTTTTTCCAGGTACTGCAATTTCAAAACTGGGTGCTGAATTGCAACTCGGCAACCAAAAGGAAAATAAGCAATTTATCCTGGAAAAAGAGCCAGGACTTTGCAAACACCAATAAAGCAGTTTTTTTAAATATAGTAAATAAAGAAAACGGGTAGTATAACTTTCCATCCATAGCTACTGGAGCTTACATTGTTCTACAACTAAAATGAAGGGATTTTACCTTAGGAGGTTCGACACAATATTAGGCAGGCGGTTTTATTGTTATGGCTGATGAAGGTATATTACCCAGGGCTAATTGCTGTTATAAGGGATTAAATTCAGAAAGTAATCCAAGCCTTACAGTGTAAAGCTCATCCTGTATGACCTTAAGGTCAATCCAGCTCAAAAATTCCCAAAAATTCAGGACATTCACACTTGGGTTGAGCCTTTTTTTTTTTTTTTAAACGTATGGTTAATTATCACATTCTGCACTTAAAACTACCAAAGACAAGATAGACATTGTTCAGAAATTGCACATGGCTGATTTTTTGGCTTACACATCATCTACACAACACTCCAAACATTATAATCCTGTTTTTTTTTTTTAACGAGTTAGTGGGTGGTATCACAGCACCAGCCACCCTTACTCACTCAGGCATGGTCGAGGGACAACCAGAAGAGTCAAAACAAGGTCACTGTGGGTGAAGATTTGCCAAATCTACATAGTACATATGTTAAACTGAGCAACAGCTGAGATAAGTGGCAGATTTTCACTTGCTACCTTTTAAATTATTAGTAAACTATTACATAATTTAAGAACAGGTGCCCAAGTATGAACTAAATGTCCTGCTTTGATTCAAATCACTTAATGCTTCGAGGTCACTGGACCAAAGCGTTTAGGAAACACTAATTCAAGTTGGGTGACAAAGTAGGAAAGCTTTAGAGTGAAGACTAATCGAGAAAAATGATTGCGACGGGACTTAAGATGGAAATCAAACTCGAGCTCTTCGTGTACCTTTAGAGCACCGTTTAAAGCTTGCGATAATGAACAAGGTCCTCCTGAGAACAAAGTGAAAGCACACTGAGTGAGGCAGACTGCGTGGGTTCGAATTGGTAGTGCAGTGAGAGGACGGACTGGTTTTGGGCACTGGCCCAGTTAGTCTGTGTGTGTGGTCCAGTTTATGCAGGTACATTTAAAGAATATTTACAAACCATTGGTGTATTTATAGTGTGTGTTAGTGCCATCTCTGTGAACAAGTGGTCAGACACCGGTTTTAATCGTATTAGTCCGTGAACCATGTCAGGGTAGTACATTCATTAAACTGGTTAAACACAAGACCGACAAAAATATCAGCAAAAGTTAGTAGAATTCTTACTAAGAATATTTTATTAAAATAAATGCAAAGGGGGTTAATAAGAAAAAAAACAGCATACACCATTAACTTAAATGCAAGCATGTAAAAATCTGACAAGAAACTATTATAGTTGCTAATGAGTTAAACAAGCTAAGGATCAGCAAGAAAATCAAATATAATTGTAGGAAAGGCAATACTCCCAACAAGAGAGACAGTTTGAGATGAAAAAAGGGTGCGAGAAGTTGGATCTTAACCCCAAAAAAAAGGAAAAAAAAAAAAGACTGTAGTGGGTCGTTAAAAAAACAAAAAGGGTCCAAAGGGTGATTTGTAATATACATATAAAATGAAGATAGAAAAATACATTAGAAACCTGTAACAATGATTGTAAATTACAATATTATACATGTAGTAGGCAGGCAGGAGAGCATACAAGATATTTCTCTATATACCTGATGGACCAAACGACCAACAGCATGTAGTAACATCGCAGAGGGCATTTCTCTTAATACTGCTTCATAACAGGGCTGTCTTCTCGAACCTCTGTCTGATATTGCATTTCATTACTTGATGAGTTTCAAACATATATTATTTAACACAGAAATATGAGAAAAAAGAAAAGATTGACCTTTCCTGTGTAACAGAGAAGAGAATAAACAGGCTGCCAAACAATGGTCACTCGAAATACATATTCTCAGATGTTGTTCCTTTCCTCAAAATCCCAACCCCCCTTGTTTCAGTGCCTGAAAGCTGCATGAACCTTATAGGAGTTACAAAGTGAGTTAACCGGTTTTGGGTGGTGGTGTTGCTTTAGGGTAGATGTGCCAAAGCAGCTTTTCTTAACCCTTGTGGTTAAGGTACTGGACTTTGGACCAGGAGGTCCAGGGTTCACATCCCAACCCTGTCACTGTTGGGTCCTTGAACAAGGCCCTTAATCTACAATTGCTTGGGTTGTAAGAATCAATTTGGAAGGACATAAATGCCATAAATATAATTTGATCTGTTCTGATCAGCATGCACCTGAAACAAGGGAGGGTTGAACATCCCATCCTATTCCCCCAACTTGGCGTTTATCAATTCTACCCATGTATCACAAATGGCAGTTTGTTTTGAACAGAATCACAGTGACAGTACAAACAGCACTACTGACCTAATAAAAAAAAAAAGGTGAACATTTGTTCTTCCAATGGGAAACGAGGGAAAGAGAGAAGGGAACAAAGACAAGAACCTAACCTCGGGAAGACAAATCATGGCACGTAGTTAGCTGGTCGAATGACTGCTATTCCTTTTGCATAGAGTAGATTCAGTGGCACGGCTGGGCGACAGCGTCCTAGCTTTAACTTAACACCTCGTCATAGCCTTGTCTGCTCCTTGCCTCTCTATGTACTGTCAAAGCCGTTGCAGAATATTACTCAACATAATGCTGAAAACAGAAATCCATCAATAAGGCACTTTTTTCCTTTCTAAATTGCTATCCTTCTTTCAAAACGCTCCCGACATCTGAAAATCCAGACTTGGCCTTATTCCCCCCCACCACCAATAACACCCAAAGTGTCACATTTTCTCTGCAGCCTTTGTGTACTATTTTTTGTTCTTTTTTTCCCCCATGTTATATAACTGTATGTATAAAAATCTAAAATTGGCAAAAATATATTTCTCCAGCACCCTGTAAAAGTATCTAATTTTGATCGTTTCAGCATCTTAATACGTAATGACATATCTACACTTGTATACTTTATGTATCATGTATGTATAAAGCAATCTGAACAGGCAGACATGGCTTTCACATCCTATTTTTTCTTGAGAAAAAAGGTTTAACTTTATGGGTTCAATACTAGTTCGGAACTACAACCTAAAGAGTGCACGCTGTGGATGAACAAATTCATACTTTCGGATGGGGGAAATGAATACTATCAGAAGTTAATCACCAAACCTAACATAATCCATCCCCTTAAGCTATATGTAATATTAATTGGAGTACGAAGGAACATGGATTAACACCAAGTTAGTTTAAGGGCGTACAAATTTCAGACTAGGAAATAAAGTTAAAAAGTGAACAAACATGAACCCAGGTATGTACAGAACACTGGTGCTGGACCCCCCCACCCATTTCCTGTAATTTATTCCTAATCCTTAGTGTTTAGTTTTTATTCAACTTTGAGAAAGAAGCACTGTTGGTCAAGGAAAACTGGCTTTTCATGCAACTTGATCAGATGTCTAACACACAATGATGTCATGACATCACACTTGTCATGACAGACTAAAAAGAACCGAACCCTCTGCACTTGGATACATAAAAGTATATAGATAAGTTCAGTATATGGAAACCCTTTGGCTAAATAAGCACACATAATACTTTTCTTGTCTCACAGCTCAAAAATATTACTATAAACTTCAGGCACTGTATTTTGAGGCTGGGGTTTGGGGTGGCATAGGTGAAGACAGTAGCTACTGTTGCCCAAATTGCCCAGCCCTAAACCTCCAAAGATTTAGATTACTGAGAATACTCTAACCCCATCCTGCTGCTCTGCTCACTGCCCCGGTTCTGAGCTGGCACTCATATTGCATTATTAGCCTGATAAAGCTCCTTCCTACTAAAGAACATGAAATAATTGAAATAAATTTTTAAAAAGCTGTTTTAGCAGTCCGTTTTAGCCATGCATTAAGTGTCAGCTGGAAAGGCGCACCCAAAATGCATCATGATAATTAAAAAAAAATAAAGAAGTCAAACAACGTGGGTACACATCATAGCGACGGATAAGTTTGTGTGATGGTTTTTTCCTTCTTTTTTCTTTTTCTGATGTCTACAATTTTGGATTATGAATAGGTTTTGAAGAAAACATGATTCTGATTAAATTTGACTATCATTGGGGACAAATTTGAGTGTAGTGGGTGTGTGCGGGTAAGGGAGTGGTACAGATTTTATTGCTTTTAAACACATTTTTGCTACCATCGCTCTTAGGAATCAGAAAGAAAAAAGAAACAAAGAACCCAAAAAAAAAAAAAAAAAAGGTTGTCACACTCAAACAAAAGTCTCAAAAACACAAGTTGTTGGCTTGTTGCTGTTTGCTCTTGTGGAGGTTTGTGTTGGTTTGCGTGTTAGGGTGACAGGTGCCTCTCTCAGCGTCCAACAGGCTAGCAAAAGGCAATTACCAGTTAATCTGATCAGCAGGCAGGCTTGGGGCGGCTCATCACTGGGTGAAGAGTTCAGAGGTCATTTGTTAGTTGCCAGTGGCAGCTAGGTGGTTAGGAACAAAAAAAGAAGGAAGATAGAAAGGGTATTAGTGTCAGAGAGAAGAGACTGAAACGACATCATTTTAACAGTAAAGAAAAAAAAACTAAAAAACAAATGCGATAATCTTAAATCTCCTTTCCCCATGGCCAACACAAGCACAGCCTAAAGTATGTTATAATCATGATATGGGTACATCATGATTGGAAACTTAGAGCCCCCCAACCCCAATTAAAAGTAATTAATGTCATCAGTAAAAGCGCTCCATTGCCCCACATTCCCACAAACAAAAGCAAAGAAACGACAAACTAGTAAAGTTTTAGTGTCTTCCGGGTTGGAATGCATGTTACAGACAGTGATTAGTGGTAAGGGATTTAAGGTAGCACTATGCTGCAGAATAAATAAATGATTTAGTTTCTTTTTTATTACTTTTGGTAACTTTATTTTTCTGTATTTACATACAGGAATGATCGGATACATCCTTTATTAAAAATATCCACATAGAAAACAGTAACGTTATCACAGTACTGACATACAGCACAAACGTTTTACTGCATTTAGCCACTAAAACAATCATATTATAAAACATACATGTATTCTAATGAGGTAACAGATGTACGAAATGTATATTTTCAATATAAACAAATCTCAAGTCTTTGGCTTGCTTGAAAATATTCTAAAGTGCCACTGATTTCAAGTTTCAAATACTGTCACAGTAAAGGAACGCATCAAACTACACTTGCACACTTGATCAGTGCCAGCGTAAAACTTTAGTGCTTTAACACACAGCTTTGCAGTTCTTAGGATTTTTATAGGTTCAGACTACATAGAGGGATAAATCAATAAAAATCCTGTTTAACCCAAACATATATACACAAACAATACAAGGTAGAAGTGTCTTTTCTAACTAACCTCTGTCTGTGGTCACCATCCTTTGGTAAGGATGGACCCGAGAGTCATGCCTCCGCACTTTAGTAGCCATTGCACCTAGATCATAACAGGCCCACAGAGTTAGATACAATCTTCTCAGGAAGGATGCAAAGCACACTCAATAACGCAGGCTTAATCTGAAAAGGTTCTAGCAGAAAAAGATTCTAAAATCTAGATTACCTTAAGACTGGAGTTAAATCTACATTCACTCAGTCTCAACAGTCAGCAGCTTTACATAGTACATTTGAATACATGTCTATACTAGTGCTGTCAAAATGCATCTTAGAAAGCAACTGCGTTAAATCACAAAATGAGTATTGAATGCTAACGATTTAAGAACTACCCAAATGCACTTAATCCGATCATAGATTTCTGCAGTAATGTGATTATTCTAATGGTCATATAAACAGCTTGGATCTAGAAATTAGAGAAAGAAATCCAATAAAGATCTGGATTTTAGTCCAGTAATCACATTTCTCATAGTATTTAAACCAGTTACCTGATTTTAATCGTTTTCTCAGCCTGCATGAACACGAGCCTAACCTATAAGGTTGGCAGACCTACTTATCCTCAAGACTTAACTTTATTTAGGCTATTTTTGCCTAGATTTTTAATCTTGTGGGATCTGACAACCCCAGAATGAAATGTATCAGAGAATTAAAAACAGAGAAAGGATTACAAAACAGTGCAGACTCTCAAAAACAGTATTTGCAAAATTGAATTAATACGACAGTTTACCTAATTTCTGTAATATTATTGGCTGGTTGCACAGCAGAAATCTGATTATTAGCTGGAACTTTCACAAAATCTGATTACTTAAGTGCATTTATACTAGTCGATTGGATTACTGACAATCTGATTTTTTGCAGTTATCGTATTAGGTGCATGTAAATTTCTACCGATCGCATTTATTTTATTACAAACTTTTTATATTTTAATACTGTAACAATGCTATCGATTCACGGGACTTAGTTCATGATTCGACTATCTCAACTTTCAATTTTGGAAAAAAAAGTCTTTCTGAAGTGTAAACAATACAAAACAAAACATTTTCTCGTACAAGTCTTTAAAGGTCTCCTCCAGTGATCCTAACGGGGTATCATTTATCGATCTGATTGGGCTAATTAAGTGCCACAGCAATGAAATCACGGTTGAACTAGTCAATTTTATGCTATTTAGTGCTATAAAATAGAAAACTCACCGAAGTCTTGCTGAGAGGCTGATCAGATCGGAAATCGCGTTCGTGACGGGTCAGATTTTCCATCCGAAATAGGTCACATTATGATTTTTACCAACTTGTGTTCCCCATACGAGATGAATCCTCTTAAGGACACTGGTTTGGTTGCGGATAATTTACCCAGGGTCACTACGGTATGAAGCTTTAGTCACCTGCCGATGACGTCACGTGTTCATCTTCGGCTGTATTCTGTAAGTTCTGTGAGAGCCTATTTTGAGCGTGATTTACCGACTTTTAACAGGTTAAACAAAAACAAATTGGCAAAATGTTCAGGGGCATTCAACACTAATTTACTCGACTCTGTCCATTCAGCTTAAGTAGATATGACCATTGCAGGAGACCTTTAAACAATTAAATTAAAGAGGTTTAAAATGGTAAACAAAATGCTCTATTGCATTTTGCTTCACCATTAATTATAGCTTAACTAACAAATTAAAGCATTCCAGTTTTATTACTGGAGAATAACAATTCCTTGACAGCAATATGCACTTTTAATGTATAAAAAAAACAAAAACAAATCCTTATTTGGAACAGGAAGTGCCTGTAACCATGACATTAGGAAGTTTTTCCTTGCCAGTGTTGCTTAAACTTGGAATAACAAGTTGTAAAGCTCATTTGAAACTCTTCCACTGTAAAAAGCACTATACAAATAAATTTGACTTTAATGTTGAATGCGCTCTCTGGTGTTTATAAAATGTAACTGCATTAGAGGGCATAATAAAAAACACATAATCCAAATTGATGATGCACATTATCCATATTTTGCACTGTTACACTCCTAAACGTTATTTAATAAATATTAGCTTTTGAACACCGTAAGAATAAAGTTGCTTTGAATAACTAAATATAAGCAGTATCATATTAGGTAGAGCCTGAAATAACTTACTGAAAAATGATTTGTTCCCTACAGGCTAATAGTTTTTTCATGTTATGTGGAATGTAAGGACCAGTGAGCAGGTGCCTCACATGGTCAAAAAATATTTAACAGCATTAAAAATTTAGTTCATTTTGACAGCCCTAGTTTATACATAAGCAAACATTTATGAAATATTCAGTACTACAAAGACATAAGCAAAACATAAGTAGTAAAAGGACTACACAGGGCTCCTTGAGACAGGTGGGTAAGGAAAAATCCCTGATAAACATTCCTAAACATAACAGCATGGTAAACATACTGGTCTCCTGAGGCTGTCGAGGTTTATTTCACAGTAGTGCTTATTTTGTCCACATCCAGTCAGGGCAAAGTTGTCAGACTGACTCTTCTTGATAACATTACAGCATTAGCTACTCCAGCCAAATGCCCATGCAGGCTGGAGAGCAAACGGTGTGAAACACTGATAGCTCCCTCCTACACCATCTCTCAAGAAACCACATCCTCCCACATAGCACACGTCTCTAATCAGGAGCAATCTAGTGGACAGCTGCCGTTCACACAGAGACAAAGAAAGAATGGAAAATAAATCAGAGGGGAAAAGCAAGCAGTGTGTATGGGGCTGACTTTACTGGTTGGGATCTGGTGAATAAGCTTAGCGTCAACAGGGCCCTTTGAAATCAGTTTGAGTTTTCACCATTCCCATTTTTAGTTTAACAGCGTTTTTCTTTAAGAAAACTACAGCAACAAAACAATAGATTCATATTTAATGAAATTGCTGCTATATAACATTTAGTCAAATCAAAAATTACAAAAAAAAGTTTAAAACAAAAGGAAAGGTTAAGGGTGTTACATAGAATGTAACTTACATAGAAAGCAAATTCTAACTTAATTTGATTTCAAAAACTTCTAAATTCTTTTAAGCAATGCCCTTAAATGTGAACTTTGACCTTAAGACTAAAGAATTATAAATGACAGCATATAGCAACATTTTTGTTCAAACTGCTTTTTTAATGGAATTAGTTTATTTTTGGAGATGTTTCTCTACAGTTTACCCATGCACAGCACAACACTCACTGAAATAGCCTACTTCTATGATGACATGGCTGTGCATGAAATAGATTCCTACTAACTCATTAGGCTCTCTACTCCCTATTCTTAGTATTGCATTAGGCTTAATGAGACTAAGTAACATTATAAAAAAAACTGAAATCTAACTTCATGATTGGCACCCAACAGCCTCAAAGAAACCTGTGATCAGGTGAGCTGTGTTTATAAATATGGACGATCACACTTAAAGCAGGAAGATTTTTTCAGATTTTTAGATTTATTCCTCAATTCTTTCCATGCGCTCTACATTGTGAAAATCAGAGCTCTACTTTAAGCATCCGTATATCCATATATTTTCATGAAGGCACAGCCTATACAGAGGCTCCCTGAGAGCACGGTGCCTGCTGACTCGACTGCCAGGGCATGAGTGCTGATGCATTTGCAGATTTCAACAGCGTTAGTTACTTGAGGGGTGTAAGGGAATAAAAAACAACAACTATTACTTTGCTTACTTATTTATGAAAGCGAATGTCTATAATATTCCCTCTGCAAAGAACGTGAGGCCAAGTCACTATGGAAGAGGAACACGCACTTAGAGTACGGGAGACAAAAATAAAGCGAGAGTAAGCAGGTGAAAAAAAGGTGGAAGAATTTAATGACCACTCGCTGCAGGAATGCATAAACTCGAGCAACGCAGTGTGACCAAATACAGAGTGAGGAGAATTTCAAATGGCATGAGGAATCCACCTGCAGACTGCCTGAGGAGGGGGGGACAAAGGGGACGGAGACGTGTGCAAGCAAGCATGTCCCTGTCACTCCTGAATTTGACAGTGTACGTACACACACACACACACACACACACACACACACACACACACACACACACACACACACACACACACACAC
>JAVSBU010000143.1:42992-65901 GCA_033118015.1 Loricariichthys derbyi | reverse complement strand
CACACACACACACACACACACACACACACACACACACACACACACACACACACACACACACACACACACACGTACAGTAGTAAACTTAGAAAAGGTTTTTTAAACGCCATGCATATCACATGCTCATTATTGTTACGATAAATATATTTTAATTAAAGATGACATTTCTCTCATTTACCTCATTAAGCTCATTAACCACACATACATTTTAATGAACATATTTACCAAGAGTGCCAATAATTATGAAGCTAACTGTATTTATGAATAAAGTTATGCAACAGGAAGCCTGCAGGACAAATTCTGTTCACTAAGCGACTGGTGTTTAACATAACGATAACAACAACAACAACTGCTGCCTTACATGTAGATATGCTGATTTTAAGAAAATTGGGAAATGGTCTCAATTTTTTTCCATAACTGTAATTTTTTTAAGAAGATGGGGCATCATGCGATGTCTGATGGAGGAGAGGCCTGTCAGAGGATCATCCTCTGGTGCTGCAACAGCACACGTCTGTGCACCATGTTCTCCAGAGATAGGCCCAGTACTCTGACTAGGAATATGTATGGTTAAAATGTGATTTTTAAAGAAGATAGCATCTTGTTTTACCCCCACTTATATTAGTCATTGTTATGAGGGAGTGTCTGGAGGCTAAACGAGAACAGAGATACACGCTGGACAGGAGACCAGGCCATCCTTCACAATTCAAGCCACTGGAGTTGCACATATGTGACTGAAAAATACCCAATAGCATGTAATACTGGTACAAATTCTGATGAGAATTTCCTGTAGACTGGGATTTTTGATGCTGCTGGTAGAGCTCTCTGACTGTGTGCTTGGATACACCTGCAAATTCATTTACTTCTTTCACGCTACGGCCTTTGGTACGCCCAAATGCAATCACTCCTTTTTGCCAATCTCTGACATCTGCTTTGTGACCAATTTTCCACACATCGAACGAGACTGTACCACCTCTTCCTGAATCCTGTCACACACCCTGCAGTTTTTTATAATCCAATCATCCCAGTACAGCGCCCTCTGCAGGAGACTATAATTAATACCACCTTAAACATGCCAGCTGACTCTTTTTTTTTTTTTTTTTTTGTTAAGGGAGTGAATATATAATTATTTGTCACTCTTGTTATTATGATACAAAAAAGAAAATACAGGAAATGTGCACAAAAAAGGCTTCTACATGCAAAAGTCTGCATTTAGTGCATTTTAACTCCCATAAAAATGTTATCTTGGCTGCTACCCTTCCTGATCAAGCTTCTTCAGACTGTAGAAGGATCGACTTGGTTTCCTCAGTGAAACTGCCAGATGCTGCTATTGTTCTAGTGTAAAGGGAGGTCACAACAAATTTTTTTTTTTTCATTTTTTAATACTGCATACAAAATCCCTGTATTTATCTGGTTTTATTATGAGAAAGACAGTGAGAAATTATTATAGATAGTCATTTTACAATTGTTAAAGGATCAGTCTAATGGTGGCTTTACTTTTTGATTTTGAATAAAATGAATGAATGAACAGGGAGGGGCTCTGGAGCTTATCCAAGATGGATAACCAGTCCATTACGGGGCCAGTAGTAGGCTAGTGCAGCCCACACAGGTTATCCCCTAACCGACCTCCCCTTCCAGGGACTCCAACCAGGTCCCCTCGGTGATGGTCTAGCGAATTAGACAGCTGCATCACCCCAGTGCCTGAATGAATGTTGTATTTCTATAAAATGGATCAGTGAGACGCAACATTGTTAGGTAGTGAACAGACCACAGTGTGAGCTATTACTTCTACAACGAATGCACAGCCGTCATGCATTAATTGCTTTATTGGGCTGTGAGAACAGAGATTTCCCAGCTTTACAAGCCAAAGCATTTTGGCACCAAATTAAATCTTTAGAGGTTATGCAGTAAACTCCTGTTATTTCTCCATTACTCCAGATGTGGTTCTAAATTTAACCCGGTGATTAATGAAGTTCCAAACTACTTGTCTGAGGATATCAGAAACATTTTTTTATGTAAGGTGTATCTTTAGCTTGAGATTAGTTAACGATCCCAGTACCAGGCTGCTGCTGCTGCTTGATTCTTCTAACCTGTTTTTTTTTTTTAGGATGCATTACACTGGTACATGTAAGCAGATGGGAATAGTAATCAACTTGTTTTGTAACATAACCCTGATTTGGACCAAATGAAGCTGCAGCTGGATTTAATGTCCAGCTACTCAGGTTCTCCTGTGGACTTTGCCCGATGGGAGTGATTGCTCCTGGGCTGCTGGATAGTTTATGATTGCCTTTCTGAGTCAAGGGCATCTCTGAGCACTACAGACAGGATTGATGGGGCCCGGGATCCTTAATGAGCAATTCTGACTCATAAGACGGCTGACAAACCTCAGCGCTACTGCCGCACCGGCGCCCAGGAGCATCATCTGAGTGGAATGAAATGGAGTGAAATTGAATCGCTCCTCTTTTAGAATTTGGGGGGGTAGAAATTGTAATTGCTTTTGTTTTAAATTAACATCAGTTGAGAGAAAAAGTGCTGGTGTGGGACTATGCATGTCCCGCCATCAGGCTGCAATGAAACAAGCCAATATATTAAATGAATATGAAACGAGGTGAAATCATTTTCATGTTTCTGGATTGTGATGGTGGAACTCTTTTCTCTGCAGAACTTTGAATAAAAGGTGTGAATTAACTTTCCTGCGGTGATGCGACACCTTTAACCTGATAAATCCACAACTGGGGAGATATTTAAACAGATAGCTTTTAATGACTCTTGTTTGTAGGCCTACAGTACTGTGCAAAAGTCTTAGGCCGCCATTAAATTTGAATTTGTTCTGTTAGCAATGTAATAATGACCATATATAGCATATTCTTGACACACTTGGATTCGTCACTCCATAATACCCTTTTCTACTGATATTCATTCCATTCTTTCTGAGCTTTAGCATGTCAAGGTCTTTTTCACCTCATTTCCCTTCTGAAAAAGTGTTTTTTTGGCTTGCTCCTCATCAAAAAGTCCGTTCCTCATCAAGCTTCTTCAGACTGTAGAAAAATTCACTTAGCCAGATGCTGCTACTGCTCAGGTGTAAGGGGAGGCCATGTTAAGTACTTGCCAGTGTAGCCTGTAAAAGCAGTTTTTAATACTGCATATAGATTCTTTTCGGGTTGCATTCCAATAAACATAATGAGAAATAATTATATATGGTCATTATAGCATATCTAATCTAATGGTGACCTAAGACTTTTGTACAGTACTGTAGGTGCAGTATATATTTGGTACCCTCATCCAAACACTTTCAGCTACCCAGTAACGTTAAGTCTTGGAAAGATGGTTTGTTTCATGTTTGGCTGAAGAACCATTAAATGTCTATGCCCTCCCAAATTGGAAGGGATTAAGTGGTTGGGTACTGGAGAGGTGTAGTTTAGTAGAAAATTGAGAATCTAGATATCTAGATCTTACAGTTTGTTTGATGGGCACAATAGGTCCAGCACACACTGACATAGAGATTAACTTCCATGATTCAGTTCTAAATCCCATAAACATTTACATTCCCGTTACATTTTTTAAGATATTGCCACACATATAATAACGAGGATGCCTTATACAGTAAATTTAATACATTGCTGAAATGCGTTTCTCCATCTTATCTGCTACTCCTGTCAGTTTGTGATATTATTCTACTGGTTGCCCACCTAGGCTGGGTAGAAGTGGAGGAAATGATTGGCAAAATGTGCAGGCCAGAGGTGCTGAAGCTTAGAAATAAGTGGAGTTGGAGATTGCAAAAGGAAGGAGAAATACACGAACCAGAGCTGGCTAAGGTGACGATTACCCACCGGTGAAGTGAGAGAATGAACTGGAAAAAAATGTAAATGGAGTTACCTGATGAGCAAGTGAACCATGGTGAAGGAAAACCCAGACTAGTGGAGAGTGATCGGAATGGGTAATTAGGAGAGACAGGAAAGAAATGAGTGAAGGGAAAAGAAGATGTAGGAATTGCATAGAAGACATCCGTCAATTTTTCTAATTCACCTGGGATCCATCTCTTACTCCTCCTGGATCTCTGGATTTGCCTCATTGGGATTAATACCCAATTCACATCTGTTACCTATCAAACTCACGTCAATTGTAATTGCCTTTACCGCATGACGGTCTCTTTGATCTGCAGACGTCCCAGAAGCTTTAGAGAAGAAGGATTTCGATGGATGTGAATGCTTTGGTCATCTCAAGAAGGCATTCTATTGGTGGAGGAGCTTCAAGTTCTGCAGAACCACTGCAAAATTATACGTGTGAAGTTCCCCACTGCTATATCTTTTAATGCTCCGGCCTTTGGGTCAATCAATGGGTCAGATCAACAGGATGGAGGTCCTTCCTACTTGTGTCCTTTCTAATGATTGTTGGGACTGGAATGCTGTCCTTCCCAAATGTATGATCTCTTAGCCTTACAAAGATTAATTCTACTGAGAACTAATTCTATTATGAACTACCAAGGTAGCTGAATTCAAAATTTGAACTATGTTTATAGTATAATTCAGTTATTCATCATACTATAATGGTCAATCACTATATACATTTGCATTTATGTCATTTAGCAGATGCCCTTATCCAGAGCGATTTGCAACTGATACAGTCCTACAATCCAAGCAATTGTGGTTTAAGAAACTTGTTCAAGGACCCAACTGTGGCAGGTTAACCGAGGTGGGATTTGAACCCTGGACTTTCTGGTCCATAATCAGTAAAAGAAACATTCATTTTGAAAATCTCTCACCTAACATTTGTGTAAACGGCAATGTTTGGCAGCAGCTCCTTTAACTGAATTTACTAAAGGAACATTATTGTGTTCTTAATTGTTAAAAAAACACACTCACCTATAACTGTAGTTTAACAGTATTAATAGAGATACCAGAGTAACCAGAGTAAAAGTTATTTTTTTCTGCCAAAAAACCGTGGATACAATAAAACCATGGTAGTAATACCCTAGTAACCATTCATAGTGTTAGGGGTAGCCGGTGCAGTCACCTCACAGGGCAGATGATTGTGTATTGATGGAACCTCGTTCTTGTTGTGAATAGCTGCTGATATGACATTTACTAAATTAATTAATTAAATGAAATTCATAGTTTTCTTACTGCCTAAAAAAACTATGGATACCATCATATGGTAAAACCATGGGTAAACCATCGTAACCATAGAGATACCATAATAACAATGGCATAGTTTTCTTCCCCACAAAAAACAATGGTTAAATTTCATAAAGGTAGATTCACAAACACACGTGGCCATGGTATTACCAATGCTAGACAAGTTCTGTTGTTTTTGCCGATAGGCAACACATAAAGCTCAGTCTTCTGAATGCATATTTGAATGGGAGAATTCTGAATGGCCACGTACCATATGTGTGTTTTTTTGGCGTTGATTTTGTATTGTGATCTTGTTTTAGGCTCTTTCACAGAACGGAGAAATACCATGACTTGAGTGTGAACTAGATCTTTCCTCTGTTGGTTTAAAGATAGACTGTCTGGTCCGTTCTGCTGCTTGTATTGAATGACACCCACCCCCTCACCACGTGCTGGCTTAGTGTGTGGCGTCTGCGGCTTCCCACACCGGCCTCCTAGTGAAGCAAACCACACTAACAGAGCTGTACTCACATTAAGAGCCCGTTGAGGAAGGAGGTTACCAAGGCAATTCACTCACAGGAGAGCTTTTATCAATGAGAGCTCTGTCTCACCTCAGCAGCATCCTAACTGCTATTGTCAGCTCAGCTACCCGCTCTGAGAAGGGGAACAACAGTCTATAGAGACGCCAAAAGACGGCCCACTGGCCGAGCCGTGTTCAATAGACGAGTTCAGGATTATTACAGAGTAAGAACCTCAAAGGTTACACCTGGTAAAAATGGAGAGTTAGTGCAGAAGGCTTCATTTTTCAAGGCATAATTTAAGGGAATGCATTTTCACACATTTGCATACTCTGGGATTACTCACACATCAATGACACATTAGAATATTGATATGCTGGTGAAAGCAAGCCAAGATCAAGAATTTAATGGTACCCTGGGGATGGCTAAAACAGGTTTTGTCATTCACAGCCTGAAGGGTTGAGTGTGTTTTAGGATTATGACCGTGTGCATTGTTATAGAGGAGCCTGGATGTAGACTGATCCCGAGGCTGTTATAAGAGGGAGGATATGGACGTGAATAGGCTGATTACATAGTTAATCTGTGTGTGTGCCTTTAGTAAGGACAGGATAATATACAGCTTGGTCAGCTGATATTCTATACAGGGATTTCTAAGGAGTACAGCCTGGCGATCTTTTTCTGTATGGTCTTAATTCTCTGAATGTATTGTGTATTGAAATATTATCGGTTGTCTGAGGTACATTTTTTCAATTTCTTTCAATTTTTCATCGATTGCCGATGGAGTAAAGCTAATTTTCTGCAAAGCGATTCCACACTTTCTATTGCATCTGTCTTTATATTTTCAGCCTAGTGTATGGGAGCTCCAGATCTTCCCATACAGACTCTGAACTGCTCCATCGTCAAGCTTATGCCACACCACACCCCCTGCAGGGCTATGCTACCAATCACCACCCAGGCAGCTCTGGACAGGGTGGAGCATGGGGTGCTGCAGGCCGGAGCTTAGGTAGGACGTCTCAGAACTTCTTTGGCTACCTTTTGCCTCCTGATGATGTATTTCTAATTTAGTTCTGTTCACCCTAATTATGAGATTTTACTTTAAGTAGGCCTCCAGATAACGATTGAGTACTTATCTCACAGGGCTTTCGGGTTTGTTTGATGCTGGACTACACCATGCTAGCCCCTCAGGGCCTGACTCTTCAGTCATGAACCTAATCTCTGCCTTGGAATCACGAGGTCCACAGCCTCCCCCTTCTGCATCCACCCTCCTTTCTCAGTTCCGTACTCCCTCCTGGCAGACTGGTATGTTCTTTGCTGCATCCTTTTTTATCTTATTATTAATGACAGTAACTAATTTTGTCTTAGTTACACAATTAGAGTTGTAACTTGTTGATTGTCTTATTCATTTCCCTCTCTATAGCAATGCACACCCCAGCCCCTGCTGAACTCTTTATCTCCAGCGCTTTGCCAGGGTCCAGCTCCTTTCCTTCCTCTTCTGCCCTCTCGGCATATCAACATCCTGCTTCCTTCTCAGGGCGATCCTTCCCTGGGGTGGCCTCATCGTTGTCTCTCCAGGACACGCCCACATTTAGTCCAACCTCCAATGGCCTCCTGTCACCTCATGATCCTTTGCTGCACATAAAAACACCTTCCCAGTCCAGTCTGGGCTTCGACCGTCTCCTCTCTTCACAGAGTGCAGCGGCAGCGGCATACAGAGGAGTTCAGGACCCTTCGAGCGCTCCTCCATCTCAAGTCTCCACAGCATCCTCTGCCCGCCACCTACCTCCACCTCAATTCAACCTGCTCTCTTCTCAGCTTCAAGACCAGTCCTCCCATCTGTATAATGCCTCTGTATTCTCCTCAGCACCTGCATCCTCACAGACTCCTACCCCACAAGAAAGAAGCATTCCGAGGCAAGACAGTGTAATTAAGCATTACCAGAGACCTTCGCCAGCACAGTCCCAGTTGTCCTCGACCACGCCACATCCCTTACAGCATTATCTTAGCTGTGGAGTTTCAGGGTATCAGCAACTTTCCCACCATCGTCATGGAGGAATGAACTGTAGTCCTCTGGGTGACCACAGCCCATCGTCTGACCCCAAGCCCTCAGCCCGATCAGAGCAAGTGTACCGCCCTATAGTACAGCCCCCATACAGTTCTTCTTCAACATCCTCATCAGCTGTGTCTGGAAGTCATATTGGTAAAACGGGGAAGAATTCTAGTTCAAGCAGTGGCTACTCTTCATCTGGCTCTTCTTCATCCAGAACACCCCACACCCCACCCTCGGCTTCCTGCAATACTTCCTCCTCCTCCACTTCCTCTAACCCCAGTGCTTCATCAAGTTCCTCCTCTGCACCTTCGAGGCAACAGCCACCTCCCCAATCTGCACCCCAACCTCCACCACCTCCTCCACCTCCCCCTCCTGTGTCTTCATCTGCAGTACAGCAACCTCCAGCTAAGCCCTGCCTTTCCACATATGGCTCCCCTGTTGCACCAGTTAAACCCACCTCTGGCTTACCTGGACAAACTCCACCACAGCAACACTCACAGTCATATTCACCAAGTCAACCTCCTTCCACCCACCTGTCCCAGCCTTATGGGGGTTTTAGTTCCCCTCAGGCCCAGGAAGTGAACTCTGGTTCTGTGGGATCAGGAAAAGGGTTTGGTGGTCTTGGAGCAACAGGACGTTCATTTTCAGGTGAGGGGGTGTATGGTTCTGAATCAGGATATGGTTCTTTACCACCCTCACTTGGAGGAGCCGGAAGTCCTTCAATGGGCTACGATGGCACAGGACATTCACCTGCACTAATTGCAGGGGGGACAGGTACAAATAGTACTGGCTCAGGAGGGGGTAGTACAGCAGGTACTGGCAGTAACAGTGTTGAAAGCAGTGGCGGTGGAGGATCATACCATCTTCCAGAATCCAGCCCTTCAAACTCAATTAACTCTGGAATAGTGCGGCCTGGACTACACTCACCTGCACCCACTCTCCCTGCACAGTCTCCAGGACAAACAGGGGGTAATAAGTACCTACCCTCAGTTCTTTCTCCCAATTTTTTGTCTTCTCCACAGGGGTACTCAGAGACACGGGCACAACAACCTCAAACGCAGTCATATCATCCTGCATCATCCAAGAGCAAGCCAGAGTCAGATATGCTTGGCATGGAAAGACCCCAAGAAGAAGATGAGGAAGATGATGATGACTTTCTAATTCAACACCTATTGCACTCCCAGAGTCCAGGTCCTCATCCCTCTCAGCACCAAACACAGCAGACAACACAGGTGACAAACCAAGAGCATTCGTCACAACAACCAGTGCCACATAGGGAAGGGGCAAAAGGGTTGTCTGCCTATGAACTAAACAAGGCATCTGAGGAACGTTATCATCTACAGAGTGTGATTCGCACCAATAATGCCACCAATAACACAGTCCCAGGTGCAGAAAACACCTCTGGACCAGGAACTTGTTCAGAGAGCCAGCTGGAGTTGTCCCTCAAAAAACAGCAACCAAAAACAGATAGGACATTATCTGAAGCTGGAGCAAATGGAGGGCGAGGGGGAATAGATTCACTCCCTCACTCCCATCAGCATGCGTCTCACACTCACCAACACGACACACTTGGCTCTGTGGTCCATTATGGAAGAGGGGACTCCTATCCACACCAAGCACACCATCACTCTTTGCAATCCTCACACCCACAGCACTCCCAACATGCAAAGCACTCTCATCCACATTCCCTTTCTCACTCTCACATGGAGCTTAAGAAAACTGCAGTGCCATCAGAGCTACCATACATGCGAAAAACTCCAGACATGCAGCAGCGACGAGCCCAAACTTCCCTTTCACACATGGACTCACCACCTGACCAGACCCAGCAATCTCATCTTCTCCAGTCTGTCGTTTCTCATACCACACGTAACAAGATGGACACTCAACATGTTTCTCAACAATCGCAGCACTCTTTGAGCCAGCAGGCTTTGATGGGACCAACTGGAGGTCTTGGCAGTGGAAATGGTGGGGTAATGGAGAGTCAGAATCAGACCTCTCAGCTCCAGCTCCAACTCCAGTCCCAATCAATGGAGGCCCACTATGGATGTGAAGTACAGCGAAACCAAAGCCAAGCAACAAATCAAAATTCAGTCACACAACTTGAAATGCTCGAACGGTCTCTTTCTAGGACAAACAGCCATGAAAGTACAGGGCCCACTGAGAGGATTGTTGGTGGAGATGGGGGTGCTAATGAACATCAACGACCACAGCAACAGCTGCAGCAGCAGCATAGGATGCCTTCACATCACCAAGCCCACCATCCTCAACAAACACCTTCAGAGCTCCATGATTTCCTGAATGAGTCAAATTTAAGTATGTCAGCACCATCTCATATGCATCACATTGGTTCTCATCATGGACACACACATTCCCATCACCAACACCACCAACAATCCCACCAGCACTCTCGTCACATTCCAACAAACACTGGAGCTTTGCAACCCCAGGCCCAGCCCAGGGAACCTGAAGCCTCACTCTCCCAGCCACAGCTAGATCAGCTAAAGGAGCACCAATTTGGGACAGATAGTCATGTAGGAAAACCAAACCAGAACCAAGGACAAACCCAACAGCAGCAGCAGAGGTTTGTGCCTCTGACCTCTATCTGTTTTCCTGATTCTCTTCTCCAAGATGAGGATCGGTCATTTTTTCCAGGAATGGAAGACATGTTTTGTTCTGAGGACTACAAGTCCAGTTGTGCTGGTGGAGCGGGTAGTGGACAAGGCGATCAGGATATTGTCACTGAAGGGCGTATGAACGTTCAAGATGGAATGCAATCAGTTAAGACAAGTGGAGGGGCAGGGGGATATGATATGATGGGTCACCATAGTGACCAAAGTTATGGGCAATATTGTCACAGTCTGTCTGAATCTGGCAATGGCACCATGCACCTAGACTTGGACTCACTGAAAACTCATGAACTTCCATCTACTGTGAATACGGAACAGTTGGGTCTAATTCAGTCTCAGGCCCCTGGATTGGGAATGGGTGGAACAAGTTCCGGAGTAGATGTAACAAGGAACAAAATGATTGGAAATGCAGGTGTAGGTAGTGGCTCTGGCACAGGTGGACTGTCTTCGCCCATCTTCTGTTCCTCTAGACCCAAGAAACTGCTAAAGACTAGCTCATTTCACCTTCTGAAACAGAGGAGGGACCCAACTTCACAACCACAGGCTAAGAAAACTTATGCCCAGGAATACGAATTTGAGGATGATGAGGATAAAGCAGATGTTCCTGCTGATATTCGATTAAACAGTAGGAGACTCCCAGATTTGCTTCCTGATCTGGTTTCTAGCTGTCGAAAAAACAGCGGCGGTTCAGGGGTTGGTAGTCTCAGTCCCCTAATGGGTGACTTAGATTTCTGCAACTCCTCAGGGTACCCGTCCTTGGGACCTCCTCCACAGCTACTTTCCCATGATGGTCCAAAGAAGAGGGGGAGAAAGCCCACCAAACCCAAACGAGAAGGGCCTCCTAGGCCTAGAGGTAGACCTCGTATTCGCCCACTTCCAGAACCTCCTTATTGTAGAGGCCTGATGGGGCCTGGTGGTGGGGAGAGCCGAAGAGGTCGAGGACGAGGAAGGGGCCGGGGCAGAAAAGATGATCTCATGTTGGATACACACAGAGACATGAACAAAGGACAGAATTACCATCAACAGCAAACACCTCATCTCCATCATCAACAGCAACTTCAGCAGCAACATCAGCAGCAACACTTACAGCAACATCTGCACCTCCACCCGCAGCAGCAGCACATGCATCAGCAGCAGCACTTACATACACAACACCCTCAGCATTTACATCCACAGCAAACGCAACACCAACAGCATCCACAGCAACAACAGTACCAGGAACCCATCAAACCTATTAAGGTGAGAAATTTTTTTTCTGTGTTAAACACCATTGTAATGCCTTTGTTTGAATAATTGTGATATGCTCACATGATGGCACCATAGCACAGTGGTAAGCGCTGTCACCTCAGAGCTCCAGAGGCCATGTAAACAGGGTGTCCTCTGCCTGTGTGGAGTTTGCATGTCCTCTCTGTTTTCTCTGTGTAGTCTGATCAAGGGGTTGATTAAATGATTATGCGCACTACTTAGTGTTAGTTCCCACATTGCACCCCGTTCTGCTAGTTACACTAAATTGGATTAAGTAGGTATGGAATCTGAGTGAGTACTTATGTGAAAATGTCTTTTATTTAACCCTCCCCTTTTAGATCAAGCTTCCTCTTCCCCTTATGCCTTCATCTGAATCCCTCTTGAGAACAGACTCATTGTCAAGCACAGACCCAGTTCTGTCTGATGGCTCAGTTGGATCAGCACCATCTCTAGGCCTGAGCCCCGGACCCACATCTGCTTTAGATATAAACAGGACTGATATGAACCGGGTTCAGGATAAAATGAAAACAAAGGACCAAGAGGTAAATCAAATGCAAATGGATATTGATTTATTTTTTAATTAAATTCTGTTTAAGTTGTATTAGCATGAGGTTTCTCTTTCCTTCACTGCTACAACAGCCTTCACATTTTTGAGAATTGTTTCCAGTAGAATGTGAAACATCACTTTGGGGTCAGGCTCCAGTGCTGGACAGTAAGCTCTGACTCACAGTTGCCATTCCAATAAATCTCCGGTGTCTGATGGAGTTAAAGTCAAGGCTCAGTGCATACTCTTCATCAAAGCTGGCAAACCGTTCCTTTATGGACTTTGCTTTAGGATGGCAGGGCAGAAAGTTGTTGAACTGACTTATTGATGAGGTGGAAAGCTATTAAAATGCTACACTGACAGCTACTGAGGATTTCAGCAGAACCCCTTCCGTTGCCGTTGAACTTGTTAGTGGTTTATAAGTATAAGGTGTATAAGTACACCAATTAGACATGGTGTCCACAAATATTTGGCCATATATCATCAGATTTATTTCTATAGTGTTTTTACAATTGAGCATTGTCTCAGAAAAGCCTTAGAATTTTCAATTACAATTTTCTAGCCCAAACTGAGCAAGCCTAGAGCCTATAAACGTTATAAAGTAAAAACCAATTCACTTTAGTTAAATGACAACTTTATTTTTTCTTTTTGATGTTGAAGCTCTTTGAATCATGGAATCATAAATGATGAGGCAGAATCCAGTCCTGCTCAGAAAAACCTTTATGCTATTTTAAACAATCTATCGTTGACAGTTTGTCTTTTTGTTCCTTTTTTGCCACCCCCAAATGCTGAAACTTTAATCATACAAATCCCTTCTCATTGCCTTTGTGTACAAATGTACTTGTGAATTTTGCCTTGTTGCCTGAGCAACAGGTAACCTTAGAAGAGTGGATTTGAGTAAGAAATGGCAGATGTGGATGTGTGGATATCTTTAGTTTGTTCCTATATCATATGGGTATTAATATAATACATTTTGCACAGATGGCCTGGGAGAGGGACATGGATGAAGAGCTGACCCCAGAGACCTGGGCCACCATGGAGAAACTGTCCAGCTCAGTAAGAAATGTATTTCATTTTGTTAATCCGCGAGAGCCATAATGTAGTGAGGTTATGGTTATTGCATCTTACAAACGTTGTCTTTTATTACGATCAGAACTGTGCACATCCTTCCACCTACCTTCCAGAGAGACTACATTGTCTTCGGTGAACTTGGGCATTGAGTTCCACTAGAGGGAGTCGCACAGTCTGAGTGCGAGATGATTGACAGACTGCCATGATCTATCTGTTCTTAAAAATGCAATAAAAGAACGGGAGAGAGCAGGCTGTTGCCAGGGTAGCTGTTGCCACGGTTACTCATTCATAGTAACTGCCATCCAGCCCCCCTGCTGTACTCCCTCCCCTTAGACACACCTAATATACAGTGCTTCGCAAAAGTAGTCTCGTGGCCAATTTTCTCATTTTGTACAATTACTGGAGTAAATGAAATTTTAATTTGTGGTATTTCTTTCAAAAAACGGTTGTGATTTAACAATAAAATAATGGCTAACACTTCTGTATTCCAGTATACAGACAAAATTACAGTATTAATTAGGAAACAGGTACGAGACATTTGGGCCCCGGTGGCCACTGCCAGTCTAATAAGAAGCATATGGAATCAAAAACCGAGACGCTGCACGGCTGCAGATCGTTCAGTTCAGTATGGGAGAGCAGAGAAAAGGTGCACCAGCCAGTCAGGCATATCAAGAGCTCTGAATAACCCAGGCCTGGATGGGAGGGAGGCACAAACTCAGCCAGCAATCAAAAAGAACCGTGTGAAAGCGTGCCATTGAGTTGGTCTACAATGCCTGTAAAGGCACGTTTATGATGTTGCATAAGATGGCGTGGGTCTATGATATAAAAATCTGAGATTTTTACCCCCAAATTGGTCTGTTATATATGACTTAAAATCAAGCCTAGTGTCAGGCAAATAGAGGGTGCAGGTGCCACAGTGCAAAAAGACCTGTTGTAACCTCCTAGGAAACCAAGGCTTCCATTTAAGAAAAAGCTAATATCATGACTTCTGGATGGTGTGCACAGCTGGTACGAGTTTATACCGAAAATATTTAAAGCTTCTTTTGCTCTTTAAAAATCAGTGCATGAATTGGTCACAGGGAATTCCTTCTGTTTTAAGTGTTGCTAGTCCCTCCCTCTTGGACAGGCATGCAGGGAGTAGAACATAACTTCACTGCTTACGTATAGAGATGCTTGTGACTGATAATTGCTGCACTAACTCACAGAGGGAAAGGGAAATACTGTAGGTCCTCCTTCTAACTGAGATAGCAGAGTCACCGATGCTGTTCTGAACCATTGACCATGAGTCTGTATTGATAGGGGAACTTGGAAGTCCTGCAGGTAACTGTGGAGGGGAACTGTAATAAGAAACCTTCCTGATCATTATCTTCTCTCACAAAATACATTCATAAATCCATCTCATACTCTCTTCTTACATCCTTTCTTCCCTCGACTCCCTCAATTTTGTGCCTCTCAGACCGATGACAAGCCGTCAGAACTGAAGCCTGGCTTCATCACTTCCTTTCTGGACTTTCTGAAAACAGACAAGAAGTCTTCATCTGGTCCCATGGATGTGACCAGCCCTGTAGATGAGCCCTCGGTGAAGGGAGGGATTCGTCCCTTATCACCAAGTCCACCCCCTCCACCACCCTCTACACCACCAAATTTTGGAGAGACAGAGGGTGAGGGGGGTCTTGCACTAAGCAACTGCCCCTCACCATGCAAGCGCCTGGACGAGGAACTCAAGAGGAACCTGGAGACGTTACCTTCTTTCTCATCGGATGAGGAAGACTCAGTGAGCAAGAATCAAGACCTCCAGAAGAGCATATCTTCTGCCATCTCTGCCCTGTACGACACTCCCCACAGCCTGGCAGGAATCCAATCTCTGCCAGCATTGCAAGAGGCCCCACCTCTTGATACACCTCCACCGATTCCTGATGATTCAGAATCTCTCGCCGAGCTAGAGACTCGCATGTCAACGCATGACCTGGATTCCCAAACCCAGATGAACTCCCAGGAGAACCAACACACCCCAGAAGTGGAGGATGCTCCTGAGGAGAACAACGGGTTCAGGGAGGTGCATGAGGAGAGACAGCAGCAAGAGGAAACCAAAGAGGATGAGGTCGAGGAAGAAAGAGGAGAAGAAGATGTCACACAGAAGACTACAGAAGACGGCGAGAAAGATGAAGAGGTTGAGGAAACAGAGAGTGGTGTGCCAAGTGCTCCCAAGGTTATTGGTAAGTGTCTGCGTTTACAAATGAACAATTGTGTTTAGCATTACAATTCTTCAATTCTTATCGCTGGCAGAGTAACGGCCACTTCAGTATTAAAAACTTTTAACTTATACAACGTTTACCGGGCTTATTGTCTATGCACAGTTGTGCCCTTATGACTGACTGGCAAGCAGAAGGGTACTACTGTGCTCCTCTCAATTCTGTGTGCCCCATTACAGCAAGTAGTGTAGAAACACCCTAGGTGATGACTTTTCTCTGGCGTAGACATGAAGTAGAGCCAATGTTCCTTAAAATCACACAAGGATGCACCCTGGTTCTGAGCCATTCATGGCCCGTTCCTCTTGAAGAAGACCCCAAGACAGACCTAGAGCCAGGAAAGTCTGGGGGAATCTATGGTCGGGAGTAGAGAAATATGGGTTAAACATCTCAACTGAGACCTGCTTTCATCTGTCTACATCATTCTGTATCGCACCTTTAGTAGAGGCACATGCTTTGCTTCCAAACTCCATTGGAATTCTTTTACAGTGGAACTCTCACACGAGAAATTTTTATGGTGTAATAGCACTCGGTGTAATGGCACTGACTGGGTAAAGAGGGGGCAAAACTGAAGCCTGTGTATCATATGTATAGCAATAAATTAACAGATTTATTAGAAAGTTAACTTATTTATTTATTATTTTACAAAACTGGCTAAAGGTGTATTGTCATGGCAGAGAAAATTGATTAATATAGTACAACCATAGCTGTAGTCATATAAATAGAAATCTATGCTTTGTTATATAGAGATAAGTTAAGTTGGCAGTTATTATATCAGGACTCTAATATCCGATGTATCTTTTGTACTACTGTATAATTCTATTCTGACCAGGTACTCATTTTACTACTGCACTCAACTGTTTTCTGAGGCTGCCCAAAAAACTGGCACTGGAACATCACTGCCACCCTTCCTCTTCCTTATAATGACTCATTGTGAATGTAAGGTGGTTATAGTGAAAAGTAGAACAACTTTTACTTTAATCAAACAATACAAGCAACATGTGATACCTTACAAATAGATTTTAGTAGGTTTTCATTTATTGCCTATGACACGTTACACCTGGACCGCAAGTTATATTGACTGATGGATCCTAACATTACGCAAACCTTTTTATTTTTTTATTTTTTATTTTTTTCATATTTTCTCCTATATAGAAAAGTGGCAAAAGGGGTCTTTTTCACAATTAATATGAGAAGCGATCATGAGATCGATCATAGGTTGCTATAGTGGACCATAGTGATGAAGAGGGAACTGAGCCATAAACATAGCTTTCAATTCACTGGTCAATTTATGCCCCCTCCCTCAACTATGGTCATGAGCTCCGGGCAATGACCGAAAGAACGAGATCGCGAATACAAGTGACCATCAAGAGCTTACTTCAGAGGGTTGCTAGGCATACTCTCGACAATCCAGGATGAGCTCAGAGTAGAACCACTGCTGGTTCGTGTTGAGTGGAGCCATTTCACGAAGTTATCTGACATGTCTCCCCTACATTCCGTTCAAAATCCGACAATTCCAGAACTGCTCCTGATTTTGCAGAACAGGTGATGTACTTATCCAGCACACCTGCTACTTTAATCCTTATCTGGCTGCATATTTTACAGATCCTGCATCTGAGTGTCCTGATGCCGCTGTTGCTGTTCCACCCTCCCCTCCATCACTGTCTCCATCTCCTCCCACATCATCTTCCCCATCACCTCCTCCTCTGCCTCCTCTCTCTCTTCCCTCTCCTCTTTCTGCCCCAGAGGAGGAGAGCCTTCAGCCCCAGCCCCAGCCCCAACCTTTACTGGCTCTGCTCAATCAGTCTCTGCCTCCTAGCCCTTCTCCTCCTGCCCTCCCCTCTCCATCTCCTCCTCCTCCTACTTTACCTCCATCTGCTACCCCTCCACCATCGTCCTCACCACCTCCACCTGTGGAGATGGCGCAACCCTCTCCTCTATCACCCCCTACCCCAGAGGATGCCCCTACCCCTCAGATCACCTCCCTACACCTCGCCAAGAAGCAGGACAACGCAGCCATCGCCGGAGAGAGCGAAGACGACGACAGTGAGAGTGGTGGGGAGGGAATATTCAGAGAGAGGGACGAGTTTGTGGTGCGCACTGAAGACATCGGTACCCTCAAGGTAACCTGAGTTTATTAACGTCTGTTAACATCTGTTAACATTGATTACCGCAAGGAAGTTCAGTTTCGTGAGATTAATTTGAAGGCGACATTGCGTTTTTCCATCATGTACTCAGCCTCACCTTTCTCCCTCATGTCTTCTCTCCATGTTTTTCATCTCTAATTCTCTAGCTGGCTCTGCAGACAGGCCGAGAGCCTCCTCCAATCTGGAGAGTGCAGAAAGCTCTGCTGCAGAAATTTGCTCCTGAGATTAAGGATGGCCAGCGGCAGTTCTGTGCTACCAGCAACGTGAGTGCCCTCCGATATCCTGACTTCCTCCATTGACGTGAAAAGCTTTCTATCTTCTGTTTGCTTCTGTGCTTCTGTTGTCTACCAGTTCTGAAGTGAGTCACAAAATATGTTCTCTTTCCAACCTCCCTCTCTCACTCCATGGCAGTATTTGGGGTACTTCGGAGATGCCAAGATGCGATACCAGCGTCTGTATGTGAAGTTCTTGGAGAATGTGAACAAAAAGGATTATGTGAGGGTGTGCTCACGCAAACCATGGCACAGAGCAGGAATCGCACTCAGGTAGTGTATACGGCAAAGAGCTATACCGTAACCGTAGTTTTCCAAACATCTTGGCGTAGGCTTACATAGCATAAATCTCTTATTTCTAATGGCTGTGGGGCCGCCCTGAATGTGCCCCAAAGGCGCAATGTCAGTAGGTTTATACGAATGCCGAGGGGCTCACCACTGGAAGACTGGTAGGAGACGAACTGGCATTTACATAACTGGTACACGAAGAAGGTTGCATTGTATTGGTTATAGGTACCGCTTTCATATGTAATAAAGGCACAACAATATTAGTTATGAAGAAAAAAATATGTTACCCTGAATTATTGCTCATGTTGTGTCCTGCTCCACAGTGACATCTGGTGGGGCCCGGCTTCAGTGGTCCCTAATGTAGAGACCTCCCTGCAAATTAGGACGGTTAGCCAGCTAAAAAATTTGACTGGACAGTTGCTTTCTGAACACTTCTGGGTATTTTATGGACCATTTTATGGATTCAGGGAACGTTTCCCTGCCACGTACCATTTAGTACCTCATAACCTATTTTTTGTGATTCCCCATCACATTTTAACTGCCAGTAAATTGCCCACAAAGCAAGCTGTTTTGTTCAGTCCATGCACTTTAGGTGCTACTAGAATGCTTGCTCAGGTTAGATAGTGGGAGACAGGCTATAGAAGCTGCTCACATTTACAGTTAAAAAAGCTGAACGTATACAGAACAATATTTACCCCCACAAAATGTGACCCTGCACCCCAGTAGAGTCATGTCGATGCACATTTTACAGGCATAGTTCTCAAGATTTCTTTTTTGTCTTCAAAAACGTAATAGAGCAGAAAGGTTTCACCAATTTCGCAACAACTGCCGATACATCTGTGGTGAGCATTCGCTTAAGGCTCGAAGACGCACCGTGACTTCACTTATTAAGAAAGAATATGAGCTCTACTCCTGATGGAAAATTGGCAACCAAAACAAACCCTAGGCTCCTCACATTTGTTGTGCAACATTGTGCAGTCGACCTGAAAGCTTAGGGGATCAGAGTGGGTCGGGAGTAGATGCTGTTAGCAGTCCCAATGAAATGGCGAGAAGAGAAGAACGATGTGATGGACTAAGTTTATCAGGCTTGTCTACATAAAATAAGAAATTGATTGAATAGCCCACTCTGCCCTCAGCCATTAGACCACAGATATATGATAACCAGTGCCACCAGTATCAAAATCACCAGAGAGATGGAGTCTAGATGAGGCAGGTGAAGATACCACAACACATGAACCAAACGACAGGTGTAAATCCTTTATGCCTGGTTGTCCTCATCTAATAAAAACACCCAGAGTTACTTAAGATGGTCAAGGACATTTTGTCAAGATATTTGTCAATAGCTAAAGCCGAACTACTTGGTTCAAGCCAACCTTCAGAAGCATGAAGAGGTTGCAATTTCTGCATTCACTAAATTCTGAATTTCTTCCCTGCTGATCTCGGTGCAGTCAATGTCGAACGCGATGAGAGGTTTCACCAGGACATTGTGGCCATGGGAACGTCGTATTAGGGCCACTGGAGCACATCAGAGCTGGCTGACTATTGTTGGGTACCGACACCATAGACACCATACACTGCTGAGTACAAACGAAAAGCAGCTGCAAAACATTTTCGGCTCAGCTGGACTAACACAATGTGTTAGCATCATTGTAAGATTAAATATAATCCGATTAAACTTAATGTGATTTAAACGCATTTCAATTCAATCGACATGTCTTCATTTTTACTCCAAATTTCTATGTGATACAGCAAGTCTGAAATTACTCTTATGCTCAGCTTGGCCATGTCTATCTGAAGCTCACAGGGTTGTTTTTTTTTTTTTGCTGAGGAAACATAACTATTAGTAGATATTCAGTTAGATTAGCAAGGTGACTAGCATTAGATGTGATTTGAGAATTCATAAACGCTAACATAGCACCTTATCATCTATCTTTAAAGTAATATTTAATACATAACCAATCATAACGATTACTGAAGTAGCTCTCTAAATTGGGGGAAACAACAAACAACAAGCTAGCATTAATGATAAGTAGCTAGCTAGCTAGCTTGGGCTAAAGCTGGCTTAAAATTCTGTAACAATTAAGCGTGTAACAACATTTTGCACACGATTCATTTCGATTCACAATATAGTACTAACTTCACATTGGATTTTCTCACAATTATCGATTTTACATTCAATAAAAGACATTCCTTTTTTATTTAACAAGCAATGCAAAACTAAAAGAACAAAAACTATAATCCCCTGCAATTATAACTTTGAGATTCTTTAAAGACACACCTACAATCATGTTTATGACTTCATGACACCCAATCATACCTTCTTTTTTCCCTATATGGCCTCACAATCTCATATTTGAATAAGCCACACCTACTCAGAACAGCTATTGATTCCATATTAGGACTTAACAACAGACACAAATGCCTAATTATAGGGAGCCACGCCCACATATAGCTTCTCATTTCCATATAAGGAATCAAGGACACACCCACGCGCCCAGCCATGGACTATTTTTTGTTAGAGGACGCAGACAGACAATACCATTTATGGGCATACCACACCCACTCAGAGAGGCTCTCATATCTATATAAGGACTCAAAGACACACCTACAATCGTACAGATCTTCTTGTTTGTAGATGTTTGAACTTAGCAGTGCCCAGATTCTCAATCATGGATGCACCTACTCTCTCATCTCCATATATTTACAGACACATCACATCCGCTCAGAGTGGCTCTCATTTTTAAAAGTAGTTAAAAGACACGCCCTCAATCTTATATATAGAATGACCACACCCATTTAAAACTATAAGATCCATATAAAAACTTAAAGCCATGCCTTGTGATTGCACTGAGAAGCTGCATCTTTACTGCCATGTTCTTATGAAAGTCCCGTTTGTTTCCTTTCACCAGGCGCCAATCACTGGCAAAGCTGCCACCCACCATCCGCAGTCAAACTCCACCCCGTGTGGAACGAGATGACAGAGAAAAGGCAAGGGAGAGGGAGAGACAGCGGGAGAGAGAGCAGCAAGAACTGAGGGAGAGGGTGAAAGAGAAAGAGAGAAAGGAGAGAGAAAGAGAGGCAGAACAGAGGGAGAGAGAGAGGCAAGAAAGAGAGAAGGAAAAGGAGCGGGAAAGGCAGCGGGAGAGAGAGAAGGAGGAGAGAGAGAGGGAGAAGCAAAGGGAGAAGGAACGAGCAAGGGAAAGAGAGAAGCAAAGGGAACAGGAGAAAGAGAAGGAGAGAGAGAAACAAAGGGAAAAAGAGAAAGAGCGGGAACGAGAGAGGCAGAAGGAGAACGAGAAGCAAAAAGAACAAGAGAGAGAGAAGCAGAGGGAGAGGGAGGAGAAAGAACGGGAACGAGAGAAGGAAAGGAAGCTCCAGGAGAGGCAGAATCAGGAGAAGCTGGAGAGGAGAGCAGGTGCAGAACGAGCAAGGATAAAGGATGAGAAGAGTGGAGGAACAGGAGCAACAGGTGGAGAGAAAAGAGTCGATAAAGCCAGGAGTCGACTCGTGAAAGTCAAGGCAGAGCCCCCTCCCAAAAAGAGAAAGAAGTGGCTGAAGGAAGTTCCCTCCTCTGACTCAGACTCCTCTCCTTCAGCCAGTGAGGATGAAGGTGTGTATGAAGGTGTGTGAAGGTTTCGGTGTTCTTTATCACATCTATACAATCACTGCAAACATTTTCAAGTTCAATCCAACAAGTTTTAATTGCTGTAGAGCCAGTCAACCCTCCCCTGCCCCGAACACAGTTAATCACCTATTCAAACTGATGACTGATATGCGAGTGGAGGATCTTGCCTGGGGATCTAATTAAGCGATTTTGTTTGAAGTCCTGATTGATATGAAAACCAAAGAAGCTGCTCTTATTGACATAATTTAGAGTACTGTGCAAAAGTCTTAGGCCACCATTAGATTAGTTGTTTTAGCAATAGTACAAAATTTCAAACTGGGGTTCGTCACTTTATAACCTCTTTTCCACTGATCTTCATTCCAGCCTTCCTCTTTCGACAAAGTGCTACCCTTCCAAAAAGACCATTTCTGATCAAGCTTCTTCAGACTTTAGAAGGACTGAAGTGGAATTCCTTACACTTGCTATTGCTCTACTGGTGGCTTTAGACTTTTGCACAGTACTGTATGTATACAAGTATGTAGTGGGAGCATGTTGAAGCTAAGCTTAAGAGGTTAATCAAATTACTGTATGACACCAGCATATAACAAAATAAGAAGCGAAGTAGAGTTTAGACTCATTGAGAAGATGTTTGTGCAGACCATCATTACCAGTGCTGTTGTTTCAAGGGTGCACGTTTCTCACCAGATCATTACCCTGCAGTGTATAAAATAGACAGCATGGCCATGAGGATGCAAGATGAAGCGTGACTGGTTCTGACTTACTTCCAGTAAATCGTGCTTTGGTTTCAGATGCAACTTTGGTTCTTGCTATTCATCACGTTGTATTTTGTTGCGACCTCGTGATGGGTGTAAAGGCTACATGGGGGACATTTGGGGTTTAGCCATGGTACCTGAAGTGAAACTGTAACAGTCGAGACAGGCTTACAGAGACAGTATGTCACATGTTTTCCTTTTCATTACCATTTAGATCTTGTCTAATTCCAAAAACGAAAACAAAAAGGGGTCTGAATGCACTCTTCTAGCCCTTGCACCGTTCTTATGCATGCATATTATATATGGATTTGCTTTCACAATCCTCTTCATATTGTGTTTAAGCCTCTGTGTGTGTGTGTGTGTGTGTGTGTGTGTGTGTGTGTGTGTGTGTGTGTGTGTGTGTGTGTGTGTGTGTG
>JAVSBU010000143.1:6201-35128 GCA_033118015.1 Loricariichthys derbyi | reverse complement strand
CTTGGTCCTCCCAAGGTTTCTTCCTATTAAAGTTAGGGAGTTTTTCCTTGCCACTGTTGCTCAAATTGGGAATAACACAAATTGTAAAGCGGCTTTGAGCCAATGCTCCATTGTAAAAAGCGCTATACAAATAAATTTGACCTGACTTGACTTGACAGAGCAGGACGTAAGGCTTAAGAGCTTCGTTTCTCACCGCTGGAGCTCCTCCGTTAAGTCTTCACCTTCGCAAATAATCAGCATGCAGTGACGCAGCACCGCAGATAGGCGGCGAAACAGAGCTGCGTCCTCCTGCAGGTAGGTTTAACAGGTGCGACAGACAGGCTTAGGTTAAGATTATTGTATTCCTACCAGCACCAGTGGAAAGTAGATTAAGATGAGTAATCTGGGTCTGTACCTCATCAGGGTTCTGTCTATGCAGGCTGTATGTGATGTTAAACAGGATCTTCAGGATCTCAATGGTGAGCTGAGACACCTCCTTGCTGACAGGGGGTGACATGGGGTCAGTCAAGACCTCAAAGCTGTCAGTCCAGCGTGTCTCCAAACACTGCTCCAAAGCGGCCATCAGCATGGACACGCCACGCTCCTGAGTCCACCGTGACATGGAAAAAAGAGCAGAAATGTAGTTTCTCTCTTTATGTGAGCCTCCCTGTTTTCTTGTTTACCTGCTGAAGTTGATGCCTGAGCTCCGGTCGCAGAGCAGTCAGTAGGAACAGGAGGCGCAGGTCATAAAACTGACCACTGGGAGGTAACGGTGAGTGGATTCCATCCTTGAGCTTTTCAGAGAGACCAGGCAGAAGTCTGGTGAAAGCAATAGAAAAGTCTATAAGGGTAATGAGACAATATGTGGACAGAAAGCTCAAGAAAGCCAGACAAGTTCTCCATCAAAGTTGGCAAACCATTTCTTTATGGATTTGGTTTTAGAAACAGAAAACTGGTGTACAGGTCATGCACATACTTGGGTTTTAGGGTTAGGGTAGGGGTTAAGAGTTATTTTTAGGATTGGGGTTTTAGGGTTAGGGAACGGTTATGTTTATGGTTGGCGTTAGGATTAGGTCAGATTATGGTTGGGGTCTACATACATTTTTTTCATATATCTACTTTACTGGATAATTGTTTTTCTGAAGACTTTGAAAGTAAAACGGATTTTCCATAACTAAATTTTCCCAAACCCTCTGGTTACTTTCCCCATTGCAAGCAGCTGAGATTCAGCTGAACATCCTCCCACACAACCTGGTTACCATGGTTACTGAAAGCAAGTCTGCTGGTGTGTTTCCAGAACATTGACCGCAAACTCACTGGAAAAGTAAAACATGCACCAACATTAACAATACATTACAGGGCAGAAATAGGTGGTTTCTGTTTGTGTGTGTGATTCTGCTAGCTCTTCAGATATTTGTGGGCTACAGGTTAGGGTTTTGATTTTGCACAGGTGCTACAAGGGTAACTGCTGACATGGTTGTGTAGCATTATGAGCTTATACAGTATGAGCTTGATTGTTGATGTCTTTCATTGAATGGTCATTGATGCAAAAGAATGATGTTAAATAAATTAAAGAAACTAGCACCAGGAAAGCATACACCTGAACCTAATGGTGCTCAGACCACAGTGAGACCACTTTGCAAAACAGCTGACACTTTGTCTCACCATAAGTAGGATACGAAGCTGGACTGACCTGCTTTGATACCACAGTCTCTGTCCTTTTACCCGAAGAAACCAGAAGGTGGAAACCATTTACGTTTAGTAATTTATCAGACTTATGCAGAGTAACTTACAGAAAGATGCAGTCGTACCATCCAAGAAATGGGATGTTAAGGGATTTTTCAAGGAGGCAGCTTGGCAGAGATGGGATTTGAACCCTGGAACATCTAGTCCATAGTCTAGTACCTTGGATTAATCACTCCATAATCCACTTTTCTACTGATCCTAATTCCAATATTTGTGAGTTTCTATCATATTTTAGCCTTTTCACCCTGTTCTCCTGAGAAAGAGGTTTCTTGGCTGCTACCCTTCCAAAAAGATCAATCCTGATCAAGCTTGGCCTGTAGAAGGGTCAACTTGGCATTTTGATGAAGCTTCCAGATGCTGTTGTTGCTCAAATGTAAGGGGAGGTCACCCTAACAACTCTTGTTGTTGATTCAGGCTGTGGTTCTGATTGCCTAGTCCTTCTAACTGTTATGCCTCTGACTCCTCGCGCCTTAAACCCTGCTCTACCCAAGTCCTGTCTCCTCTCTCATCTGTATTGTTTGCCTGGTTTGTGAATAAACTCGTCTCCCAACTGCTCTGAGCTCTCAGATTCATGGCTTCACATAAACGGATCATCTATGATGTGATTTAATCTACTGGTCATGTTCAATTAGAAATCCACACAATATGTCACATGACCAAACCTTTGGATAAGACAGTACATCTTACAGTATGTCAGTCTCTGAGTGTCTCACCTCAGGACACTGGCTCTCTCTTGCGCCCTCTGGCTGTTATAGATGACATTACAAAGCGTCTTCATGGCCTCTTTTCTCCAAAGCTCTCCATCGTCATAGCATTTTCCCCCCTCTTCTTCATCCCTGATGTCCCTTTTTCCCCTCGCCAACACACCGTGAATCCCACCCGGCTCACACTGCTCCCTCACATGCTGAGCGTTCTGTGTCTCGAACCACGGGAGTCTTTGTGTATCATTAATGGTTCCGCCGCTAGTGTTGGGAGCTCGCTGTTCCTTCTCTGTCTTTTCCTCTTCCTCACAGTGAGGAAAGGGCAGGGTGGTGATGCCGCCCAAGTGGGCAAGGGTGAGGATGGCTGAATCGGTGATGAAGGGCGCCTGAGCCTGGCGGTCACGAGACAGGATGCGCAGTGTACGCAAACACGCGCTTAGGACGCTCGGCTGGAGATGAGTCCGAATGAACCAGAGCAGAGCTTCGGCCAAACGCTGAGTCACAAGATGGAGAAAGAGAAGAATGTGATGATGTTATGGAGGTGCAAAACATGTCGTTTATTATATAACTTCGTCACCCAAACGCTGTAAAATGACCAAGTTTGGTCAAAACACACATTTTTTGTTTTAGCACCTAATTTTCATCCACTGGTTGTTTCAGCTACGTCCTGAATAAAATGTTGACTTTGAAGTAAACCTAGACTTAAAGATGCAGTCAATGATTTTAGCTCTTAACAACATTTGATTAATAATCAAAAATATGCTTATTTGCAAATTATATGCAAATCTGTAATCTTGCTCCTTCCTAACTATCTGACCTTTTTAATCCCTACATGCTCATAGTCTAAGATCTTCCACAGCTAGGCTGATTACAGTAGAACTTCCTCTTCTAACCTCCATAGCTTTGGTGATCGAGTTTTCTCCATACTTCCTCCATGCATCTGGAACTCTCTACCATCAGAAATATTTTCTCTTCCATAAATCCTCCCTCTGTCCTGAATCTGTTGTAACTCATGTTATTTCCTCCTCGTACTTGTTATTAGTGTATTTTGTCTTTGGGTCTTTGAAAAGCACTATACAAATACTATGCATTATTATTATTATTAGCATGTTATATACACACAGATATTGCTGGGTTATGGCACAGGACTGAGAATGGAACTTTTCCTAAAAGAGAGATTTACTAACTGTCCATGGAACAAAACTGCTAATGCAAGATATCTGGGAATGTAAGTAGCCTTACTTTACTTATTTTAAAAATAATTGTGATATGTGTGGGTTTTTAGCATTCGGCGTCATTTGCTGTCGGATCCACAATGATGTTCGTTTGCTAGTTGAAGGCAAGAGTTTAAGATCTCTCCTGAATGTTTCTGGCTGATGATTTTATTCACATGATGCTTATAACTTTTAGGATATTGTGGAATGAGCGTGAGGACAGATTCGTTTTATTATCGTTATCATTTAAAGGAACAGGCACTGAAAACCAAGCGTTCTGAAACACTTTGTAGACAGAATTAAAAAGGTGCTGTGGTGCTGGATCCTTTGGGTATTTGGACCAAAGACCCAAGGCAAAGGTGTTGACATGGAAAAAGGGGTGTAATATCATACAGTCATATGGAGATAAGCTTTTAAAATGGAACTTAAACCCTATCCCTTTTTTGACCTGAGGATGCCTCCCACTGTGCCTGTATCGACTGTAATATAAGGAAACGATGCTATTAATAACATGCTCACCCGGCGTAAGATGAGGTCCGTGTTATCACCGTCCTCATCTCCTGAGCTGAAATCTGAGTCGGAGTCTGGAACGTGGTCCCTCACTTTATTCCTACGAAACTAGGAGGTCGAACAGTGACACAAACACAAAGGAAAGAGCAAATAGGACTCTATGAACATTGGGTGTTTTCATTCATATATGTCTATATAATTACCAAACCACCATTCACTTATTGCATGACACTCCACATTATCAGTAGCATTACCTCTTCTAGCTCACGTTGCTGTTCACCGTTGATCCACAGAAGCATGAGAAGGAACAGGGAGAAAATGTGACTCATCAGTACAATAAAACTGCCTTGACAGTACAGGTACTCGAGATGGGCTATATTGCTTCAGGAAATCAGCAAGATTGCATTCTGAACTAGCTAAAGCATGTTAGCATGTTAGTGGATTGTTTAGTAAGGTGGGAAAGGAAAGATTCCCAAAGGTGTTGTAGGTCTTTTGCTTTTGGGAAATAAATGTTGAAATGTCTTTATTAACAGAACTGTTACAGCGAGACAGGAGGTGGATATGGTAAGGTGGATGAGGGATGTTGTATTAATAGCAGTGTTAATCCCATGCTGAGATTGAGGCCAGAGGAGACCAGAGTAATCATGCACAGGCACATACAGACGTTTGGTCAAAGGACACGTTTTGAGTTTCTGAATGAGAGATTTTCACACAACACCTTTAATGTGTCAAAGTTCTAGAGATTACAAAAAGCGGATCGTCTGGAAATTTGCCCAAGCTCTTCATTCATTCACTTTTTTATCCTCTTAATCCTTTACAGGGTCGTGTTAGAGCCAGTGCCTACGGTGCTAATCCATGGTAGGGCACACACACTCTTAAACATGCTCACACTAGGGCCACTTTAGTGTAACCAATTAACCTTAAGCATGTTTCTGGTAGGAAGGTCACACGGAAACATGGAGGACTCAACTGCTGCATCTGGAATCGAACCTAGGACCTTCTCACTTCCTGACCGTGCTGCCTGTCCAGTTTTGCACTATAACACTAGAATTGTTATAAGTAGGTTCTCCGCTTTGAATTACTGTAAGTTCTCTCCGTATTCGAAAACTATTAATTTGACCAGGGTGAGATTTTGGTTGCGTATGTGGATACGTACACATTTCAGGTCCTACCTTTCTTCTCTCCCGTTCTTCCACGTTGAAAAAGAAACACTGCGCGTACTGCGAACAGAAAGAGAAAATTATCAAATTCATGCCCAAAGAATCGGATAAACTCTGTGGTTGTCGTGGCAACAGGTGTTGACCTCAAGTCGATTTTTCTTAGACGTCTGCAGACTCCACAAAGAGTTTGTGACTCCGGATGAGACTGAAGGACTTTAAAAATTGTATTCTATTACTTTTTATTCCTGGTCAGGGTCATTTTGAGAGAACGCAGAGTAAGAGTGCTGTGGACGATAATGTTGGTACCTCACCATTTTTTGTGCATGAGGACAGAAACCAGATACCAGCTTCAGATGCATTCCTGAATGTTACTATACTTTAATGTGGATTTGAAGTTGCAGGATGAGTTGCTATGGAAGATCAGAAAACACTGACTGGAGGTCATTCTCCTTTCCAAACACCCCAAAAAGAGTAACTGCATCTTCAGCTTTTTTAGTTATATCCTTTCAGTCATATTGAGGGTCACTAACCTGTTCAATTCATCCCACTCTACTTCCCCTGTTCATCTATGGAGAGTCCATGTACCTTATGTAGGTTTCACATTATGAACCTCTTAGAAATGTCGGACTGTAATCAAGGCGATTGCTATTTAGTTTACATGCTTTTGGCTGTATCGTGTTTGCGTAAAATTGTTTTTCTAATACATTATAAAATTTTTGCCTCAGTATTGTAGGTGTCCAGCTGTGTTTGAACGCTGTCCTGGTCTCCTTCTTTGATGCACCGAATGATCTTCTCCACGTCCATAGCCATGGTGCACTCTGAAAAATCAAAGGACAGTCATACGTCATCAAAGCGGAGGCTCAATAAACGTTTTTTTCTGTTAGTTATAATAATTATGTGCTTCATTAGGGAACAACGCTGATGGATTTATTAGGGGGGTGCTGAGGTTGTCTCACATTCATTGGAAATTACTGTTATGCGCTGCATATTCTTAAAACTGTTAAGTTTACAAAAAACACACAGTTGTACACATTAAATCATATTATTTCAAAACATCAAAGATGACTTAATAAATGACCTAAAATCTGTGTTTGAAGTGACATTTTTTACTGTTATATACTGATTATCAGACTACGGGACACATTCACATCACCATGTGGCCACGGGGTACAGGGGTGTGGTTTCGTTTAATTCACATATGCAGGGGTGTGGCTAAAATAAGGCATCACAGCTGTTTGTTTTTTTAATTTAACATATAACTGTAATAATTTTATATAAGAGAGGAAATTTTAACTCTTACAACTTCATTTTGGAAACAATAAAGTGTTAATAAACTTAAGAAAACAATGCAAAAAATTTCAAGTATTATTTAATATAAGTAAATAAGTATTATAAGCTAAAATTTAAAGGGTTAGAGTTTGAGTCACCTGCTAATAGAATTTTTTCTAAATAAGTAGTAGAACCTAAATAGCTAATTTTGCTAATATTACAGAACTAAACAGTGGTTAATAGACAATATAATAAAATATTACATAAAAAGGAAGTATTTGGTTAATTTCATGAGTACCGGTAGTTTTGGCAGATATAACTGTCAATTCTTTATAAAGAAGACATGCATAAGTAATCATTTATAGGGCTAATTAAGGAAACAAGACTGAAACAGTAAAATCCGTGAGAGTTAAAAGACATTTATGTCCAGCAGTGTTTCAGTGAATGAAAATATATTTATATCACAATATGATGTAAGATATTTTAGGTCATTGGTTACTTCTCTAATATCTAATATAAATTCGATCTAAAGAATTGATATGCAATCATGAATTAAAGAAAAGAATGAAACATACAGCTTACTTCTGTAATAGATTTCTGAAAGAATTTATATTTCTTTTTCCTCTTACCTTCTTCACTTTCTTACACGGCGAACACTGAGAGCCCGTGCTGATATGTACGTGTGTAATCTGACCACCTGCGGATTAAGATCCTAATTTTCCTAACCTAATCTCCTACCTGGTCACCACTTTCATAACGGAGTGTGATAATACGTTACATGAGTGTCCATCAATCACAGTGTAATCAGAGCTCTATAATGCTAAATCTAAATCTTTAATTAGCATTGCTCTACTGTGATTACACCTTTCTTTTTGCGTTGTAGCTGTGTACGTGGGTTTAAGGTCCTCGGGTGCAGTAAACAAATACAGCAGAGACCAGAGTTTAAGTTTTATTGTTGCTTCTGGCCTGATGGTGCGTTGAACATCTGGATAGGAGACCGTTTCCTTCATGGATGGTTGGATGTTGTTGTACGGAGACACTCTCTAACTATGAAGCCATGCTGGTTTAACACGTGGCATGAGGATTGCGTTTTATTACTGAAATAAACAAAAGATGTCTCAGAACTAGAGGTTAACGTTCCCCAAAATGCTTCAGTACCCTTCCACATTAATGGCACCAACACGATCTCATACAATAATAATAATCGTACAAAAACAAAGGTAGCTCGTCAGACCAAAACATTTTTTCACTTTGTCACAGTCCATTTTAGACACCCTCTAGTTTTTGAGCAGATATATTGTATGGTTTATGCTTTATGTGTTATTTTTAACATACATTTTTAGATGCCACATGATGACCTTACAGGTCTGAGAAAGGTACCAATCTAACGTTTACTTTAAAACACCTGAATATTAGAATGCAGGACCGTCCTTTTCACTCCCGGTTAATTTATTTTGAACTGTAAAGACAAGGAAAGAAGCAGAAAGAGAAAAGCAGAAACTTGCAGATGATGTTTTTCTTTTATAAGATAAGACCAGGAATCACAGGGATGAAAGCGATGTCATCAGGTTTAATAAGCGTATTTGGGCAGAGAGAGGGGAGCAGATCAGAGTAATCATTGGACTGATGGTAGGTCGGTAATTGCATGCAGTTTTTTTAGATTTAGCTCAGCAGATCTAGATGGATCAGTGCCGTGCTTCAGCGGGATTGGATGCGTTAGAGAAAGACAGAGGGAGGAAAATGGAAATAGGGGATTATGGAGGCACAGTGACCTGAACAGGAATTATGCTGTAGTGCTGTGACCAGGATTAATTCATTCATTCATTGTCTGATCCGCTTATCCTAGTCAGGGTCGTGGGAAAGCCGGTGCGACACAGGGTGGAAGGCCATCGTAGGGCACATTCATACACACTCACACACTAAGGGCACTTTGGAAACACCAATTAACCTAACACAAGTCTTTAGAATGTGGGCGGGAACCAGAGCACCTGGAGTAAACCCACACAGACACGGGGAGGACATGCAAATTCAAAGATCAGAATCAAACCAGGGGTGTCAGAGCTGTGAGGCGACGGCGCTAACCAGGATTAACCAGATAAGAAAATAAAATGAAGGAATGAATGAATCCCATACAGTGTGCAAATTTTATATGACCTGAGTGAGACCAGCTATGTGAGACTTAAACACATTTATTTCAAAGAAAACCGTTTGTAGTCGCTGCTGAAGCGCTTATTAGACAGTAGAAAATCTGTGGCTTCCTCTCTGATAGGAGGCGATAGAGTTTCTAAGCAGTAAGAGCGTCCCGTTTATGGAAAGAATCCATGAAAACTTCATTTCCCATAAATCCCTTCGGCGTTGGAGCGGTGGGGGAGTAAAATGGCCGATTAGGAGGGGATGGGCCTCTTATTGTGCTCTTCATAGAGAAAATGTTTCTGGCTTCTGTGTTAAGGTTCATAGCTTAATAAGAGACGGTTTTAAACTTTAGGAACGCAGCGACTGTGGATTTTTATCTGCCGACGTAGCTCTGTGCGCTGAAGGTAAACGTTTTATCTCTGGTTCAGTCAGTTAGCATGTTAGCCTAAATGCTAAAGTTAGCTTAAGATCCGTTTGATCATCGACCTGGTAAATGATTCTGTCTGACTAATTAAAAGCAGCGGTCACGTTAGGTTTAGTTTAAACGATATGAGTTTTAGATGATGTGACAGTTTACTGCACTTTAAAATGATATTTGTGAGCCTTCGGATTCGCTAAGGTCGTTAAGCGGACTAGCTAGAGCTATGTGTCTGTTATTGTACCGGCATTGTGTTATTGAGCGTTATTAAGGTGTAATAGCTAATCGTTGCATTAACTGCAGAGACACCTTTACATCCGGGCACGACTATATGAAGGTAAGTGTTAGAGATAGCAAAGGTGTCAGACTTCTGTCTCATATATACACACACTTTATTAGGAACAGCTCATTAATGCAAATATCTAATTAACCAATCACGGGGCAGCATGTCAAAACAGGGGAGAAAGGTGATTTACGTGACTTTGAACGTGGCCTGTCTGGCCTGAATATTTCAGAAACTGCTGATCTCCTGGGATTTTCATGCATGGTGCCATTTCGAGGGTTTACGATGAAAACTGAAAATATCCAGTGATGGCAGTACAGGCACGTGGTATGCAGAAGAGTGTCTCTGTACACACAACTTGTCAAACCTTTAAGCAGTTGGGCTACAGCAGCCCAAGACCACCCTGGGTGCCATTCTTGTCAGTTAATAACAGGTGACTGAGGCTACTGTGTTGCACCAAAATGGGACAATAGAAGATTTTATGATACGGCGTTTGGTTGGTAGGGTCAGAATTTGGCGTAAACACCCTCCTCTAACCTCCTCCAACAGTTCTGGGTAGAATCATCTCAGACTGGTTTCTTGAACATGACAATGAGTTCACTGTACTCAAATGGATGTAGTTGAATGGGGGGATTCGCATCGTGGATGTGCAGCCGAAAAATCTGCAGTGACTGTCGTGTCAGTATGGAGAAAAAAATCCTTTGAGGAATATCCAGTACTAACAAGGTGTACCTAGTAAACTACCTGAGAGAATATACTTGCTTTATGGTACTTTAAATAGGGGAACAACAAGAGCTTTGACTCTCCAGGACCTGAGTTTGACCAGGTCTTCTGATTTTGAGTGCAGTACAGGATCTTGACGACTAGATCCAAAAGAATAACAGAGCTATTGGTCAAGATAATGACTTGAGGAACTGAGATCTTCCTTTCTAATATCCAGTGGTGCACAGGATGCTCAGTAGATCCAGAAGGATGGCAGTGAATGTGATATTGAGCAGAATATTAGCAGAATAGGTCACCGATCTCTTCAGCTTCACCGTTGATAATTCTGGACCATGGTTCTGAACCAGGTTAAGAGCCACAAGATGAAATTTGGTGTTAATGTCAACTGATTCAGCTTGTGGGTCTGAAGAGCTTCTCACTGGCCTCAGGTGTGTTTGAGGTAATCGTACCTCAAGATTGGTACAGATTGGTAAAATTGAAATCCCACAAGAGCTTTGGTTCTCTAGAACCCAACAAACTGGCTTCTGTTTTTTAGCGGTGTACAGTATAATTTTCAGTAGGTCCTGTACTGAGATGCTGTTGGGTTTTTTTCCCCTACCGTTTTTAATGATTATTAACTATAATTTTAGATGAGCATTGAGGTAGGCATTTGGGCAGGGGTCCCAGATTGTAGAGCTGCAGATTTTTACATTCTGTCCCAGAAAGTGGTAAAATAGGAGAACCACAAGAGCTTTGACTCTTCAGGACCAAAGAAACAGCAGATTTGTCCTTTCCAGTGCTGTACAGGATCCTCGCCAGTAAATACAGAGCACTTGCAGTGAAAAAGCTCTGAAAATTGACAGAATAGATCATTTAGCACAGTATAATGTATAGTGGTTGTTGGGGGGTGTCGTTCTACAGACCTGCAAATTTTCTTACTCTAGCTCATATCACAACTGATTTAATTAATTGAAGTGATATTGCTCAGGATATTTCCAGAATAGATCATGTAGTGAAGTATTTCTTCATGTCTTTTGCTGTTGAGTCTCAGCCATGTCCTTAAAGATTTAGAGCTGCAAAATAAAATGAAGAATTAGCTGTTAGGAGCTTCTGACTCCAGATCTGGATGTCTTTATACTCTGGCTACTGTAATTATACTTGATGGTAAAAAAGGAGAACTACAAAAGCTTTGGCTCTCCAGGACCTGAAAAACAGCAGGATTCTGCTTGTCCAGTAGATTCATAAAAATGGTGGTAATGTTGCTGGTCATGACATAGATGAGCTTTGAGATTTGAGGAGCTGTAATTTTGTAGAGTACCACATCGCATAGGTCCTCTATGATGACTGTGATATTGCTCAGGATATTGACAGATTTGCCCAGTCTGTCAACCAAGATTGGGTTTCAAGCAGCTTCTCAAATGTTGAAAACCACAAGACGTAAATATAGGTAAACGTTATTCATAGTAGTGGCCTGCTTAGATTCTTATTGAGTCTCATGTAAACACCTTATTGTGTGAAGTTGGTGGTGGTATGGAAGAACCACGAAAGCTTTGGACCCGAGTGAGGTCCTCATGTGGTGGACTAAGTATGCTTACGCTCTGGGGAGAGGTACCAGACCCCGTGCCACCCTGACCTGCAATTAGTGCGGATAAAAAGTGGAAAAGAACAGCCTGAATAAAGTAAAATTCAAAGAGAGAAAGCTAAAAGGCACTCGTGTGTGTGTGTGTGTGTGTGTGTGTGTGTGTGTGTGTGTGTGTGTGTGTGTGTGTGTGTGTAAAAGTCTTCTGATTTAGCCTAAACTTTTTTTTTTCTTTTTTTTTTAATTTCAGCAAGAAGAACACTTTGATTAAGTGGAGGAGAGCGATGAGGAGTTTGAGGCGGGCAACAAGACGACCAGCTGAACCAAATGATGAATCCAGTTAGCTGGTAATGTCAAATAGCTAAATCCTCAGCCTGCTACTGCCATATTCTTGTTCTTATTTTTTATCTGTCCATACACTTTGTGTTTTTGCATAGGGGACTGAAGCCTCTGGGTTCTAAAGCACTACATTCCTTATGCCTAAGCTGTACTCTAAGCATCAGTTCACTTACTGGTACGTATAAAATTATAAGGTGTTTAGATTCTGTATGAGCAATTTCTTACCCTCTGACCTGTTCAATATGTGCCATATGGTTCTGGCATCATGCTGTAGAGCGTGTGGGTGTGTAAATATTACATATATATGGCTGGAAATTGAAGTTTTGTTAATACCAGTGGGGTTGATTCATAGATTCTGCTTATGGGTCTGAATCTTTATTGATTCCTTGTATTAAGTTTACGTAATGTTGAAGCACAGGTCACATGATATTGCTGTGTCAGTTCCATTGCCACGTTCTATGGTAGTCCTGTGTTTTTGTTTTTATTTTTTTATTGAGTGATGAGCTGAGGGTAGTAGAGAAATATCACAGATATAGAGTGGTACCATGGCACTGGGCTTTAATTCGTTCCATAAGTCAGCTGTAACGTGGATTGATGCGAGTAATACATTTATTAACGTGGGACTTAGTTTATAGGCACCCTGTATACACAGACAAAATTAAAGTCTAACCAGATGAATTATAAGCACATTAAATCACAGATTTAATGGAGTTTTCATTAAAACTGTCACGTCTTTAAATAACCACTGAAAACTGCATACCATAGCCTACCTGTTTGGTTAAATGTAAGCCTTGAATATCCAGTGATGGTGCTTGGCTTCATGCTCTTCCTTTGCAAAGATGAGTTTCACTCTCCAGGTGGTGGTGTATCAAATCTGACACCCCTGCTGTGTTTTGCTCGGAAACCGAGTTATTCCGCTGTTGTGCTGAGTTTGGCACCCCTGCTGCCAGGTGCAAATTCTTCTAGTCAGTATAAGTAAAGTAAAACAAAACATGTTGCACCCACGACAGGGGCGCCGAGGCAGTCACATCACCTGTTAGCTAGGACTGCCTCAAAGTGCAAATTAACCAATGAACGTAAGGCACTGGGAATGATGTTTGATTTGAAAAATGCCAAACCTTCAGATCATGTTTAAATTTTGAATTTCAAAGCAAAGTGTCTATTACACGATGTTTACGGCCGTGAATTAGATGGGGCCCCAATTATAAATGCACCAAGCTCTTTCTGTGGCTGTTATAACTAACCTTCTTACGACCCGTGGTTACTTGATACACTAAGAAAATGTTAAAAATACAACACGAGGAAGGTTAAAGCGGATTTTAGTGGAGATCTACATTAAGCTGAAACTGATGTCCTGCTATGATTTGGCTGCAAAAGGCTTACGAGTTAAGTTCAAACAAGTTCACCGAGTGCCGGAACAAATTTTTGTCATCCAAATGTTGAGATCCACAGTACCGCTAACTACCGCTAAGTAACTGTTAACTCTGCATAGAGCAGCTGCATCGGAAGTGTACTTAAATAAAACAGCAAATGAGTGTAGACTTACTTTATCACACGTTTATGCTTTTATTCTGATGGTCTTTCTCTTAGGATACACATTTGGAAAGTTCTTTGCCTCAACATCCCCCAGACTATAAAGACCTCTCTAGACTGTTGGGCTGTAGCCCTTTATTTGACCTGTGGCACAGATGCCCAGGCCGTCTTCTCTCTGCACCTCTCAGAGGGCTCCAGAGACTGCCAAAAGCCCTCTTCTCTCTTCCCCTTCTACGTCTCCCTCTTCCCCTTTTTCTCCACCCTCTTCCCCTTCTTCTCCTTCCTCCACATCTCCTAGAAGGATGGGCACAGGCTATCATGAAGACAAGGATGGTGGCCATGCTGGGGACAACAGGGTCAGCAAAGCAGCAGGGGATGGCGTGTCGTCCACTTCGTCATCGTTAAAGCCGTCTTCACTCTCTCTGCCTCAGTCGTCCTCTCTGAGTCAGTCACAATGTCTGGCATCACCCCCCCTTCCTTATGGCAGTGTCCAAAAGCAGGATGTTGGAATGGAAATATATGACCCCTTTCAACCCACTGAAGGGGATGGAATTCCAGGAATGGCTGAGGATGAAGAAGGCGATAAGTATGACCCGTTTGAACCCACAGGATCACCGGGATCAGAAAAAGATGATGATGAAGAGGAGGAGGAGGAGGAGGAGAGAGAGATGAATGTGGAACAAGAGGAAGAAGGTAGCATACACAGCGAGGTAAAGGATGCTGATGAAGCAGATTTTAATGCAGCTGCTGAGGCAGAAGGCCCACCTCCGGACTCGACAGAAACACTAGGGCCACCTCTTGCATCTGACGACGCGTCTGCAGTGCTGGACGATATGAGAGACTTGAAAGAACAGATGAGGGAGCGAAGAAAAAGCTCGAGAGATCGGCGAGTTGATGACTCTGAGCACTCCGAAATAGAAGAGGGAGAGATAGTGGGTGCTGGTGAGAGCATCAGGGAAAGGGAGATAGAGATAAGGAGAGAGGTGCTACTCCCATCCCCTGGAAGTCCATCATTTTTGCAAGGTGGAGGCCTCAAACCTGAGAGGATCTTGCGGGTTCTGGACGGGGAGGACTTCGTGTCCGTCCGAGCAGAGGGCGAGTGGGATCGTGAGCCAGTGCCCCCAATTGGGATGGGAGATCTGAGGCGGAAACTTACCAACAGGCGAAAGCAAAGGTTCAGATCTTGCCCATCGTCAGCATCACTGTCACCCCCTCCTGTTCCAATGTCCCTCCCTATTCCATCTCCGTCACCTCCCGTGTCCCCTCTGCAATCCATACAGAAATCAAGGAGTTGTAAATCTTCTAAGAGCTCCAAGGAGAGGGAGAGACGCAAGAGGAAAGGTCAGGATAAGGACAAGCGAAAGAAAAGGAAAGATTTAAAGGCAGACTCGGGTAAAGGAAGTGGAGAGAGCAAGGACAGGAATCAAGAACGTAGAAGTAGAAGAGATGGGAAAGAAAGGGACAAGGACAGGAGGAGGAGTAGCAGAAGTCACAGTCGAACGAGAAGGAGCACGCACCACAGTACTCCAGATCCTGTGCCGCATTCCCACAACGCCTCACGGCATGCTCATGGCCAAGGGTCATGTTCGAGAGAACGTGACAGGGACCGGGCAAGAGAAAAAGACAGAGAAAGAGAACGGGAACGCGACCGATATAAAGACAGGAGGCGGGATGATCGGGAAAGAGATAGAGATTCAAGAAGGCGAGACGAAAGAAAGAGAGAAAGGGATGAAGCAGCCAGGAGGTCAAGCAGCCGAGAAAGGCGACATGCAAAAAGGAGGAGAGAGAGCAGCGAAAGAAGAGAGCGGGACAAAGAAAGAGGCAGAGAGAGGGAGAGGGAGCGGGACTTGAGAAGGGATGGCCGACCTGTGGTGCCGCCATCAATTCAGGATCTGAACGGCTCGGACCTTTTTGCCATCAAACGCACTATCACTGTTAACCCTAAACCCACTGGCATGGTGTCCAGCCCTCCATCTCTTGGCAGGGACCGTACACGGAGCCCGACACAAGGCTCAGACAAATCTCGAAAGCACAAGAGAAAGCAGAGGAAACGTTCCGATGATGAGGACAGACCGGAAGAGAACCGCAGGAGCAGATCTCGTCCGTCTTCCCCTACACCTCTCCGCTATCATGGCTACGAATCAGACCGCCTCTCTGACCATCCTGAGCCTGACATGCTTTCTTTGGATGGAGAGGCACTTGATTCTGATTACCCCTCACTGGAGGATTCTCCTTTGCTTCCTCCACCTCCACCCGAGCCACTTCTTCCCAGTCCCAAACCCAAAACCTCACCTCCAAAAAGTAGCAGGCACCATCAAAAGAAGAAATCCAGGTCTGGTAGCAAAAAGCTGGGCCAGTACGAGTCATCAACCTCGTCATCATCTCACAGACCTAAAGCAAGTAAGCTGTTGTCTCTTTCTGCTTCGTCTGGCAACACTGCTTGCCTTCTGCCCCCTGCCTCGTCGTCTTCTGTTAAAAGGGCACGGAAGACTGGGAAGGACAAACTGAGCAAGAAGGATGCAAGTCGTTCGAGCAAATCCAAGAAGCCTGGTGGAAGGAAGGCTAAACTGCAGTCTAAAGTCTCAGTGCTGGTACGGGAGGGAGTAAGTAGTACCACTGGGAACTCTAGTAAACTGGGACTTGACCTCCTAGGACCTAGTGGACCCACAGGACCCTCTGTGGTTGGCGGCTCTATAGCTGTCGTGTTCCGCAGAGACAATGAAAGCCGCTCTCCTTTTCTGAAGCCCTGCTCAGAACCATTGTCCTTGCAAGGCCGGACTAAAGATTTGAACAAAACAGGCAAACCGCGCAATAGCCTCGGATCGCTCTCCTCAACCAACTCGCAAGGACTCAAGTCAAAGAAAGTCAAGCCAAGCTCTACCACGTCTACGTCGTCATCCGCATCCTCACCAACGTCCTCCTCGGTGACCAAGCGCAGAAGGAGGCCAGGAAAGAAACCCCGGGAAAAGGGGTTAACTCTGGACGGGCCCGATGGTAAAGGTGCAAACGGCAGCACTTTGGGAACTGGTTGGACTGGAACGTCCGCTGATATTCAGCCTTTGGGTGGACATGGTCCAAAACCATCCAGTCCCCCGTCCACACTTCCTGGTCCAGCACCTTCTTCGTCATCATCGTCGTCATCCTCTACTTCATCCACCAGCGTCCTTCCCCCATCATCCTCACCCCCTCACACTCCTCCGTTGTCTTTGCTTCCTTCTCGGGACACGCGAGAATCCTCTCCTGACTCTCAGACTGTAGACAGCAGCTGCAAAACACCAGAACCCTCCTTCCTTCTCGAGGAATGCCCGGCTCAGTCCCAATCGGTAATGCTCTCAGCATCAAAGTCGCCCCCTAGCCCTCCGCTGCCCAGGGGAGACGGGATGTCGCAGTCTGCCTCCAAGCCACTCACGCCAGACGACCAGAACATGTCACCGCCATGCCCAACTTCGCTAGCCTTGGGAACAGTTTCACTTTCTCATGCTGTTCCTCCTCCTGTCGCCGAGCCTTCCTCGTCCTCTTCGGCTTCAGTCTCATCATCGTCCGTCAGTAAGCCGCCGCCCCCTCCGCCGCCGCCTTCTTCTGTTCCGCCCTTACCATGGAGCCTGCAGGCAGGCGTGGACTGCACGGCCGGAGGCGTTTTAGCATGTAAGCCTTTTTTTATTTATCTTTTTTTTTTTTTTTTTTATAGTACCTGTACATGCTATAGGGTTCTACAGTGTTTAAATAACAGGACTGAAGGTTTGTTCAGAGAAAGTGTTGGATTATACTGTAGACCTTTAGATGTTCTTTAGAAAGTGCCCTTGACAGATTCTGCTATCTGAGGCACACTTATTGCCAAAATTATTCAGACCTCTCTTCTGATTGGATGATCGAAACAGGTTTATTAATCTGAAGAGTGCAGTTGTGGAATCTCCGTAGACAAACGTGATGCATGTGTAGGTTTCCATCTCCAGTAAATCAGGTCATCAACTTTTTGTTGGGTTGTGGCCTCTAGACAGCTTAGTGGCTTACACAGAGCCATGAATTTACATCCATCAGACACGAATGAAATTCAGGAATTACCTGTGACCCATCCTGGCTGTTCCTTTAGCATTTTCTAAATCTAACATAATAGAAAATTTAGATAATTGAATAGATGCAATTCGGTTTTACAATCCTTAATGTGAAACTTCCCTGTTTAGTGACGGCGCTCCTGTTTAAGATGGAGGAAGCAAACATCGCAAGTCGAGCTAAAGCTCAGGAGTTCATTCAGGCTACGAGTCAGGTAAAATCAGTGTCCCTTCCCTCGGCCTCTACCTATTTAAGCTCAAATAAACCATATGGGATGAATGGTTCCTAAACACCTGTCCTTTTAACTTTTTCTACAGATCCTCTCTCAGGCGAACCAGAACCAGTCCCAGACGCATTCTTCTTCATCGTCCTCATCGCAAGTCCCTCCTCCTCCCCCTCCTCCTCCGTCGCACGCCCCGCCTCCGGGTCCGACTCCGGCCCAGTTTATTCTTCATGGCTCGCTCCCGTTAGTCGGCTGCAATAAAACTCAGCCTTCTCACATGCACACCGGACTGTCGCTGGGGGGTGGATGTGCTCAGACGCCCCCTCCCTTATTATCCACAGGAACATCAGGTGGCGCTAGTGAGATGAGCTGGGATAATGAAAGCAAAGACCCTGATAAGGTATCTCTCTAATTCAAATCCACTTGTTTGGTGCTATATGCACAGTGTACAGGCTGCAGATAAAAGTGACCCAACTCCAGTTTTATTTTATATGACTCATTTTCTTTAATGTCAATGCAGTGGCATAAATACAGTCAGTCAGCCCTTTATGGATCTCATAAAAGTAGCTCCTGTATTTTCAGTCTGCCTCTCCACTGGCAGCCGTTTCGTACCTGGAACAACAACGAAAATCATGGTGTTCTTGCCTTCACGTTTCTTCTCCTCATAACCACAGACCCACTTGCTTATAAAATGTTCAGCTTGAGGCTGATGTCAATAAAAACAGTAGTAATAATATTGCTAATTAATAATAAACTATATTTTAGTGAAAGCATCGTTTTTTTCCAGTGAGTAGTTATAGAACACACTGCTGTAACTACTGCTAATAATATTACTAATGATATTCTTTCTCTTTACCCCCTGCGTCTGCTTTTTCTCTCAGTATTTGAAGAAGCTCCACACCCAGGAGAGGGCAGTAGAGGAAGTCAAACTGGCCATCAAGCCGTACTACCAACGCAAAGACATTAATAAGGACGAGTACAAGGACATCCTGAGGAAAGCCGTGCACAAGGTAAACACCTGCCTCGAACCTCTTTGGCACGGCTCAGTGGGTGTGGTTTAAGTGAAAACTTCACCGTCTGCTTACTTGTAATTTCACGTTACGTGATGTAACGATGGTCCAGGATCCATGTAAGAAACATGATGTCACAAGGTTAATCATCAGTGATATTTGTCTAATTGTTTATTTAAAATGTTTGACTCCTTCAGCAACACACATTAATAAAAAGACCAGGCAATTGAAAAAAATTCTGTTCAATTCCAGTTTGATTTTAAATTAATATCTTGATTTGAAGAAGTTTGTAATACTTTAAATAATCAGTGAATTAAACAATTAATAGACTTTTTTTTGTATCTAATTCTGTTTGCATCCAGACTGCGACAGTCAGCAGGAAGGATGGACAATATGTTTTTAGTTTAAGCAAAATAATTGCAGATTTTTTTACAATAATCGTTTGGGTTGTGAAAAAATCGTTTTAATTTCAGTGTATATTAAACACAAATGCGACCACGGCTTTTCCTCACTACGTTTCCCAGAGTACGTCTCTCACTAAAATAGTTGTGTGAAATCATTAACATTATTTTTTTTTTTTTTTTTTTTTTTTTTTTTTTTATAAAATATTGAATAGCTCATGCCATTTATTGAACAATGCATTGAAAGTGAAAAATCTTTAACCTGGAGACAAATCAAAAGAGGCAGGCCAATCCAAAATAACTGGCTGGTGTAGAATATAAACCTAATAATTTGTGTAACTCTTGCCAAACTAATCCCATGTATTGTGCTGCACAATAGATTTAAATGTAAAAATTAATCTCGTGGTCTCTTGCAGATCTGTCATAGTCGCACAGGTGAGATCAACCCGGTGAAGGTGAGTAACCTGGTCAAACTCTACGTCCAGAGGTACAAGTACTTCAGGAAGCACGGGCGCAAAATGGACGAGGAGGACAAGGATGAGCGCGAGTCGGCCTCCCTGCACTCCTCCACGTGACGGGACGTGGGCTGACGTAGCGCCACGCTCCGATTGGACGTTTTCGAAGACCCTCCCTCCACCTTGCACGCGATTGGGGGCCTGACCGGACGGACTGGGCGAGAGCGAGCGCGTTTATCTCCGCCGCTGGCTGTGCGCCATCGTAACGTTTTAATAGGACCTCCACTCCCCTTTCCATCCGTCATCCCGACATGGGATTAGTGACTCAGAGTTTGCTTTAAAAGAACTCAGGAGGGAGGGGGGTTAAGTACACACCTGCTTGTAGTCTCTCGTCTCTTAGTTTTCCCAAAATTCAGGGCGTGCTTGCTCGCTCTCCAAGTGAACGAGACGCACGCTAATCTCAGTAGTAGTGAGAATGTGATTAAACCTCAATGACGGTCTCAAAGAAGGATTACTTAAGGCGTCTAATTAGTGCTTTCAGATTAGATTGTATAAGAAAACAACGTAGCTCAAAATATGTGGACACCCTTTCTAAACAGACACACCCATCGCTGGCGGATAAAGAAAAACAAGCTACATGGAAGTGAATCCTTAGTCATGTTCCAAAATCTGGTGGAAATCCTTCCTGGTGGACCAGATTAACCCTTTGAGGTCTGGGATTATTTTGCCTGTTTTTGCCTTTATACAAATCCTATAAGAAACCACCATACTTGGGTCCGGGACCTTTCCAAGAGAAAATGTGACCTATGGAACACTAGTCCATGTGTGGGCCTATGTGACACCCAACCCGGTCAGAATAGACCACTGGGACTCTAACCTGGTCCACTGCATTTACAGCAAACTTTCTCCACTCCACCTGAGCACTACCTGGGTGGTGCAGTGGCCCCTAATACACTGGTCCACCACCACAGAGACCTGGGTTCAGTGTCTATGGTCAGAGTGATTTTTTTTGTTTTGTTTTGTTTTTTTTGTTTGGTTTTTTTTGCATGCAAACCTTCCAGAAGCAGGTTGCCAGGTCTTCTTATTGTAAAATAACTTTCTTTTGGGCATGTTTCTATAGACCTGGCAACTTAAATGCAGAATTAAACATGCTTAGGAAGTCTATAAAACTTAGGATATGCTCGAGGAAACAGAATTTAAGTTTAAAGTTACAGCGAAGAAGAAAATTAGATTTTCTCCTCATTTTGTAAACCTGAAGGTTTTTTATTGTTCAGTTATCCAAGTGTGCATGAACTCCATAAATGACTGACATCTGATTTTTTTATTTTTTTTATTTTTTTTGCGTGCCGTTTTTGGATAATTAAGTGCATGTAAACTCATTATGACCCCGAAGGCCCTGACTGTCCATGCAGCTTTGTCTTTTAGGGTCATGTCTTTGTACATGTCAATCAACACTATACCAAAATTCTGAAGCCAGCACAAGAGATCAGTTGAGCCAGCGTGATCTTAGACCTCTAAGGGTTCACAGAATGTGATGTTCAGGTGTCCACAGACTTTGAGCTATTTCAGTTTTCATCAGCACCAAATCTAAATGTTTTATTTCTGAGAACATCATAATGCATATGGAACGTATTTAACCTGTGCTCCGATTGGCCAAAAGTAAACAGATCTACAAAGCCTGCAGGTGGAGAATGAAAGATGTTCTGCTCTATCCTGCCCTAATTGATTCATTGTGTGATAATTGGAATGCAGAACGAGTGTGTGGGACAGTCAAGTGGCTGCCATGTCCATTTTGTCCATCTTTGTTTTTATTACTGTACAGAATCAAATAGCGTGCTGGAATCGCTCGTGGCACAAAGCGAAGGAGAAACTGGACTCCCCTTGAGTGTCGTTTCTCTCTAACAGAGACTAACAAAGTAAAGTCCAGTAGCAAGGCCTGTGACAATTGGAGAAATGCATGCGTTTTAGACTTTATTTGTACTTCTGGAGGGTCATATGACAATTCAGAGCTATAAAAGGTAAGCCTTTGGTTCCAGAATGAGCACCCTGACTTATTTTCTCTTTGAGCTGGGTATGGAAGCTTAGCAACCAGTAGGCCAGCATAGCATCTCTGGAGTCAGAACGGATCGACACATTATCTGATCAACGTTAAACCACATGAGGTCGGAGATGCTGCGTTTTGTACCATTAAAATGTGTATTAGGTCTTTACTGGTGTTCCATACACAGACCATCTTATAGGGTTGGTACTAAGGTGATAGTAAACCATCACAAAGCCGTGCAGCCAATCAGCTCCAGACTAAATCTGCCTGCATTGGTGAAAAGGTTTAGTTTTTGTATTACAGTAAAAGTTTATTATACACGAGTAAGAGGGATGTAACATGCAGGAGGCAACAAACTGATAAAAGAATGTGTTCACAGCCTGAAATAAATTATTAAAACCAATATACCATGCTCTGATTGAGATCTACCAGTCTGGGGTCTCATTTGGTTTTACCCTCACCTACCCTGGTCAGGGTCTGGATTCAAACCCAGAATTCACTGGGAGCAGATCGAATGCAGAGTTATGGAAATACACCTGACCCTTACGTTGCAGGCCTCATCTAGAATTTGGACCCAGGAACTCAGCTGACCTCTGAGGGTGTTTGGTTAATTTCATGTTTTAATGACCTGGGTTGCTTTGTGAAGAAGCAGTCACATGACATTTGTCGTTATCGTCACTCTACAACGTTGACAGGGCCATGGAGCTTAGAAGATTTGGAGAAATAGTCATCCAGTTTTCATAATCTCGTCTAGCATATTGTCAGCTCAGAAGATGACTGAGGAGTTCCACTACCTCATCTTTGAGCACCATCAAGACAAACAGCGGTTCTACTGATATTCAAAGCCCGGCCCCTTCAGGTCACTGCAGGAAAACCAGTAGCACTATTGGTCGAGGAACATTTCATAGTTCACCTGACTTGAACTCTGCTTTTGGAAGTTTTGGAAGTCTGCAGCATGAACTCGGTCATCGTTAAGTGAATGTGATTTTGCTTGCACTTTCGCTTGCATGTGCACTTAATAATCCAATTAATGCATTGAGGTAATCAGCAGGAACGCACCGGGTTTATACTCTGCGACCAGCCACTAATCTCACAGAAGGATGTATGAAGTTGTTTTTTTTTTTATTTCCTTGAGGTTAAATCAGGAATGAGATCATCAGAGGTACAGCACTGGTTAAACAACTAGGAAATAAAGTTAGAGAGGACAGACTGAGATGGTTTGGACATGTCCAGTGGAGGGACAGTGGGTATATTGTTAGAAGGATGTTAGAAATGCAGTTACCAGGAAGAAGAGGAAGGCCAAAGAGGAGATATACAGATGCAGTTAGAGAGGACATGGAAGTAGTTGGTGTGAGGACAGAGTGAGATGGAGGATGATGACTTACTGTGGAGACCCCTGAAAAGGGAAAAGCCGGAAGAAGAAGAGGTTATACTGCATTTCAGAGTCTCCCCAAAAGAGTTTGGTAACTGTTTTGCAGCTGCTACACCGAATTCTTGGGTTGCCAGATCCTGCAAGAGAAACAAACCACGAAAAAGAGAAGAGTCTTAAGCAAACCTGTTTGATTCTATCAGCTGCTTCTGGGTTATATTTGCATGCATGTGCAGACTGAGAAGATCGACTATTGAGATCAAGTTCAGCTCTATTTCTTCTGCTCCTTAATCTGATTACTGTGCCTTAAGCCGATCTGATAAATCAGAGTATGCTGTATATATGACTACTTAAATGATCAGATAACTGCAGAGGTCCAATTTCAGCACTCTGTCATTAGTTATCTGCTGCTGGAGCTGTCCAGTACCCTAGGCCATCACCCTGAGAACCCGGGTTTGTGTCCTGGCAGTCTTTCTAACCAACATCTCCAGGTCATGTTTGCCTGTTTGAGGGAGTAGGGACTCGTTGGGTGGATCATCCCCTGACATTGTTAAAACAACCCCTAATTGTCCCTGTGTTCTCCAGGGATGGGAAGACCTAGATGGGCAGGTCCTGGTCAGACTCTTGGTGTTCCCATGTGAAGACCAGAATCCATAGACTGTTTTGTTTTAAGTGTGATGGAAGAAGGGCATTGTTGTGTTTTTGTATTTAGTATGGACTCAACCAGACCTCAGTCTTATTTAACATTGGTAGAACAGCCAGAGTTAAGACCCTGGTCGATCCTTAGAGGACATGGTTTGTGCTGACGGGAGGGGAGGCAAAAACAAGAATTAGATCTTAGATTTATATCTAGGCAGCTTACCCATCCTTAATAATCCAGTTGAGACCTTTTGGGAGGATAAGTTCCAGGTACCCTGGCAATCTCCCTGTTTTAAGGCCAAACAGTAGCACATGCTGTTGCTAAAGGAAAGTAAATGCAATTGTTCCACCTCTTTTGTCCAATCAAAGACATGAGCCATTTCCTGTTTGTCCTGCACCATTTCATTTTTCACGGTAAGTTCTCTGCTTAAGGATCCAAGCACCAGCATGTCAGCTACAACCATTCAAGTAAACCCGCACAACAGGTTGTACAAGTCTGGTTTAAACTCCACGCCCATAAAGATGGCGAAAAATAACCTGCCGGACTAACAAAGAGGAGCCAGATTTTCCCACACAGTTTAAGGTTCTCATACTGTGCCAAAAAGGAAAGCCCTGTTCTTATGTAATGGCATGACCCACCCAATTATCCTTTCAATGCCCTCACAAAAAACCCTGAAATTGTACTGCTCGCATGATTTGACGTCTATCACTTGTTCTGTTGAATAAGCTCAGCTGAAGCGAAGAAAAAGCATGGCTGGTTCTACTGCATCGTAGGAAAATGACTATCCAAATGGAGAAGAAAAAGTAAAGGCCTGGCCTAACTAAGGTTGGGTGAAATCGGTTGCGGGTAGCTGGGTTTAAACCCCAAACCAGTGGTCCCCAAACTTCTTGATCATAATGTCGAGGACTGTGGCAAAGTCTTAGGACACCATTAGATTTGTTTGTATATAAATTGCTAGGACAAAAAAGTCCCTAGGAGGGGGTGGGGTTATGATCTGGGGTTACTGCTGCACTTCTAGGTAAGGTCTCGGTTCAGCAATGTTATGAGCCCAAAGAATGAGGTCATCTGATACCTGAATATACTGAACCACCAGGTTTTTCCATCAATGGATTTTTTTCTTCCCTGATGGCATGGCCATACTCCAAGATGCTATGATTCATCAGGCTCAAATTGTGAGAGAGTAGATCAGGAAGCGTGAGACATCATTTTCACACATGGATTGACCACCACAGAGTCCAGACTTGAACCCCATTGAGAATCTTTGGGATGTTCTGGAGAAGGCAGTGGGACCAATTCTCCATCATCAATACAAGATCTTGGGGGAAATTAATGTTGTGATGTTGCAGAAGTTTGTGGAAACTATGCCACAGTGAATGCGTGCAAAAATCAAAGCTAAAGGTGGTCCAAAGAAATATTAGAGCGTGTGACTTTTTTTTTTTTTTTTTTTTTTGGCCAGGCATAGTATAATGACAATATATAACATATTTTGATGACTGGATCCAAATAATGTCTAACTTTGATTCATCAGTCCATAATCCTCTTTTCTACTCATTGTCTTCAACTTTTTCTCTTCTGGAAAAAGACTGTTACCCTGTCTAAAAGTTCATTCCTGATCAAGCTTCTTCAGACTATAGAAGAGTCAACTTGGCATCCTATGCTCGAAGTCCTCAAGTGTAGGGGCAGCTCACTTAATACTTGCCCATTGCAGCTGGGTCGAGAAGCTGGGCTTTTTTAATACCCCATACAAATTTCCTGTCTTTTCTCTTTGTATTATGATAGTGTTAGAAATAATTACTATTTTTAATCTAATGGTGTCCTAAGACTTTTGCACAGTATATCAGTTGCAGTTGACCAGCACCTCAATATACAGGAAATGAACAAAAATGACAAAGAGCACTCACTTTCCACTCACTCCATACCTACTTAAACCAATTCAGACTCAGGCAGGAGAGACACCAATTGACCTAACACATGACACTGTCTCCCCAATCTCAGCCAGAAATACTTGTAAGTCCTTCAAATCTGCCACTGATCTCTTAGTGGCTTCCCTGATCAATACATTTCTGGTTTGCTCATCCAGTTTGACGTAACAGCCCAGTTTAGTCAAGTGCACTTTCCACTACTTAGTAATGTTCTGAACTGTTTTCTGAGGGACAGCTAAAACCTAGTCTAGTCATTAGTTGTCTTTCCACAGCTTTCCACCCATGGTGAAATGTCTGTGTTTACCATGAACTATACAGTGGAATCTGATGGAACAGGTTTTAATTCTGAGGAGCTCTTCCACAGTTGATGTCAGGTGGGGAGCCAGTTAGTCCAGAGTGTGATCTGAGGGGTGACTGGTTGTTACTTGTAAACCTTTTAATAATGAAGTGATCCCTGTTATTTTCATCCTGACATTGGGGGTATAATATGTGAACTGTTGGAAAATGATAAAGGAATTTGAGCCAGAACATTGGTTTTCAGTGGTCATGGTATAACCCCCAACATGAAGCACTCCTGAAAGATCTTAGCATCACTGAAGCTCAAGGGCTGGAGTGCAAACAGTGACTGCATTCCTGTAAGAAAGAACAAGAAAGAAACAAAAGCTCCGACTATTTGTAACCTTACACACATCAGCTCATCCACGGGCCTCTAATTTAGCTCAATTACAACCGGTTATTACTGGATAGTCACGTGGTCCCGCTCTCTACGCTCTTACGACGCTCACCATGGTGAAGAGAGGCGGCTGTGGGCGTGGCCGCACCGGTTACCTGTCTCATCGGCGGAAGTCGGGTGAGCGTCAGACAGGTGAGCGAGGCGGTGTGTGAGTGAGGATCAGCGCTGTTTTCGTTGCTCTCCGTGTAGTGTATGGTCAGAAAAGTGTCCCGTGGAGGAATTTCTCCTCCCCGCTGTGATTAAAGAGCTGTGGGATTCGGAGAGCCATGAGTCCGACCGAGAAAGGAAACGATTTGGCTCGAGATGGATTCAACAAGAGCAAGAGCGAAAAAGATCAGGTGCGTTTGATTTAATGCTTGTACATCAACCTTTTCTTGTGTTGGCTTTGTTTAAAGTTGCAAAGGTAGCATCTGTTTTTAAAATCTGTATGAAATGTCCCTGTGCAGTGCTGTAGATTCTGCCTGCTGAGTGATTCAGTACTATGTACTAAAGATTATATTAAATAGTTATTAAATAATATTAAACAGCAGGCACTATATTAAATGCATAACGGAGAAGAGTTTCCTGTCACAGTGTGACAAAATCCCACAAATAAAGCAGCAACCTATAATTATTCTTTCTTCTTTCAACTGCTACCGATAGGGGTCGCTAGAGTTGGAGGGACTGGAGTCATGCTTGACTAACTGATAAAACACTCGATTGGATTTGGTATTCATTACTTGAAATTTAAATTAGATTTGAAGGAGTTGACTCGAAATGGCCTGATTTTTTAAAAAAGTAAATATTTGTGTTTTTAGGAATTGAAAAGTTTTAAGCGTTTTTGTTTTGTTGAAACATGATCAGTTGATATCTGTTTCAACACATGCGAACCCAGGTAGAACAGAAATCAACCCGTAACATGGAAGCGGCCTTTCAAAAGTAGTGAATCTTTGATGTAATGATTATGTCTTTGATGAAATTAATTTAAAAAATGGATCAAAAGCAACACTTCCTGTATGCACAAAACAACACTCAGCCAGGACAGGGGCGTTGGTAGGATGTTATCTTTGCATTGCTATTGGATTTATTTTGGTGGGCAACAAATGCTTTAAGGGGTGTAGTTTAATTCAGAAAAGGGGGTAAATTAATATAGAGTTTTTCTCTTTTTAGAGGAATACCCCATATGGGATAAAAATGTACATTTGATATTTTATGATGAATTAAATGTAAACACATGCAAACTGAACTGACACGGTACACGACTACTAATAGAAGTTAGAACAAAACCATGAACAATGAATTAACTTTTATTTGAAGTCTAACAGGTTTCTGCAGTTCATTTAACTGTACTGCATGTGTTAAAGTGTCGTGGGTTGGTGATAACATAAAGGAGAATAAATAACTAAACACGGCCACACTTTCAAAGTCACCATTACGAAAGCTACAAGAAAGTGTGAAAAACATGCAGAATAAATGGCTATAACTGATTTTTCAGGTTTTACTAGGTGGGCAGATGATCCCTCTGGGCCCACCCATGTGTGCTATCTAATGACGAGAGAGAGAGAGAGAGAGAGAGAGAGAGAGAGAGAGAGAGAGAGACTAAGCAGAACTGCATAATAGTATGGAAAGTACATGTGCAAATGTTTAGGTGGTGCAGAGGCCAATTTTTAGAGACTTGCACAAACCGAACAATTTAATTTAGAAAATTTATTTCTATAGCACTTTTTACAATGGCGCATTGTCTCAAAGCAGCTTTACAAATGTAAATTAAGTTCTAGTATCTATGGCTATTCCCAAATTGAGCGACAGTGGCAAGGAAAAACTCCTTAAACATTATTAGGAAGAAATCTTGGGAGGATGAAGACTCAAACAAGAGCCCATCCTCCTTGGGATTAATGGTATATGTAAAAATGAACTAAGTTATCTAATTAATAAGTTTACAAAAATGCTTTAAACAAACTAAATAAATGAATAACGTCAGACAATTATAAAATATTGTAGTTCAGTACATAAAGTCAGTTTAGGATCTTGTCCATGGTGGGAAGGTCTCGGTGGCATGACCTCCTCATCTGATTGAAGGAGGGAGAGAGATATGATGGGCCTGGTGGTTAAGAACAGCTCGGTTGGAGATGAGGCAGAAGAACATCTCAGTGTGGGACCAGGATGGAGAAACATCACAGGCATTGGAACATGAGCGCGGAGAGAAAAGAGAAAATGTAGTTAGGTACTGTTAAGACTAAAGAATCTATCAACAGGACAGTTTTGTACTGTTAATGTAAATGGAGAACCTACCAACAGTGCAGAAACATTTTTGTAAACATGTCTAATTTAGCAGTAAAGTACATGTGCGAAAAATGTGTTCTGTAAATGTCCTTCAGCTTATGTAAGGCTAATAGCAAACCGATTTGTAATCTGGTTAAAGTGTAACAATGCACAGTTCAGATATTAAGATATTTACAACGGCTGTGTGTGTGTGTGTGTGTGTGTGTGTGTGTGTGTGTGTGTGTGTGTGTGTGTGTGTGTGTGAGAGAGAGAGAG
>JAVSBU010000141.1:12217-22928 GCA_033118015.1 Loricariichthys derbyi | reverse complement strand
GAGCATTCCAAGGCCATCAGAGACAAAGTCATGGAGGGTCACAAGGCTGGCAAGGGGTACAAAACCCTTTCTAAGGACTTGGACCTACCTGTCTCCACTGTTGGAAGCATCATTCAGAAGTTGAAGGCTTATGGAACTACTGTTAACCTTCCACAGCCTGGACAGCCTTTCAAAGTTTCCTCTCGTGCTGAGACCAGGCTTGTCTGAACGGTCAAAACTGACCCAAGGACAATGAGGAGGGAGCTCCAGGAAGATCTCATGGTGGTGGGCACATTGGTTTCAATAAATACAATAAGTAACGTACTGCACCACAATGGTCTCCATTCTAGGCAAACTCGTAAGGTACCTTTAGTTTCACCGTTTAGTCAAGGCCTGTCTAAAGTTTGCTCATGATCACTTGGAGGATTCTGAGGCAGACTGGTTTGAGGTTCTCTGGTCTGGTGAGACCAAGATCGAGGTCATCAGTGCCAACCAGGATGGCACTGCATACAACCCCACAAATGACATCCCTACAGTCAAGCATGGTGGTGGCAGCATCATGCTGTGGGGCTGCTTCTCAGCCAAGGGTCCTGGCCATCTGGACCACATCTACGGGAAGATGAATAGCACAGTCTACCTGGAGATTTTGGCCAAAAACCTCCACTACTCCATCAAGGATCTTAAGATGGGCCGTCATTTCATCTTCCAACAGAACAACGACCCCAACCACACAGCCAAGATAACCAAGGCCTGGTTTAAAAGGGAAAAGATTAAGGTGTTGCAGTGTCCTAGTCAGTCTCCTAACCTTAACTCAGTTGAAAACTTGTGGAAGGAGATCAAGATCAAAGTGCACAAGAGATGCTCAAAGAACCGAGAGAACTTGGAGAAGATCTGCATGGAGGAGTGGACCAAGAAAATGATTAATAGCTGTAACTGTAAATAAGGTTTATTCCACAAAATATTAAACCTAGCGATTGATTAATAACCGACCCTAATATTTATATTTTGAATGAATTATAATTTAATTGAGCAACTTATATATTTTTGTTTGTAATATTTGAGCATCTGTAAATAAATGTTACTCTTGTTCAAAGTTTGAAGGCTGTAACTTATTTGGAACTTCAAATTCTACAAAATCTACAGGGGTTGAATACTAATTGGAGGTCCTACACATATACACAGTATTGGTCAAATCCTTGGACATATTTTCATATTCAATGTTTTTCTACGTTTTGTAGGCTAATTAATATTGAACCATGCAGGCTATAAAGGAACACATAAGAGTCAGTAAACTTGAAAGTGTTAAAGAAACCAAATTATGTTTTAGATTCTTCAAACTAGGCCCCTTTTGTTTGACCTCATAAAGCTGAGTGAGAAAATGCCAAGATGTGCAAATCTGTCATCTGAGCAAGAATCTAAAATATCAAACATATTCTGATTTGTTTGATATTTTTATTTACCAAATAATTCCATATGTATTTCTTCATGGTTTGGATGATTTTTGTGTTAATCTACAATGCAGAAGGTTTAAAAATAATGAAAAACCACTGAATTAGAAGTGGGTCCAAACTTTTGACTTTTTCCAGTTAGAATGTGGACGTTTTTGTGGTAACAGTTTAAACAGCATGTGTTTCTCTGTTAACATAACTTGGATAAGAATCAGGTCTACTTACTCGACTACGTCCCTGCTGCTCATGTCCAGATACCGGTTACTGATCCACTGGATGTAGAACCAGTCTCTGTAGCCATCATTTCCACAGCACTGGAACTGGATCTGCAGGAGGTCAATGGTATTCTTGATGAAACAGCGACCCGGCATGTCCGTGTCCTTGTAGTAACGCATGGCGTCCCGCAGACCCAAAAACAGCGACTCGTCCAGGTTGATGCGCATGGTGTAGCACATCAGAGCTCCCACCAGGATACAAAAGGTGAAGAAGAACGTACATATGATGTAGGGCAGCATGAGCAGCTTCCAGCGCAGGAACTTGGCAGCGTCCACGCAGTCGTAGCAGATCTTCCCGCCCAAGAAGTTGATCCCGCAGGCAGCCAAGCCCACTGCAATCAGCATGTTTGGCACGGAATGGATCTCGTTCGTCATGAGCTCTCTTCTCTTCTGGATTTCGACTTTCAGAAAGAGGCCCAGGCTGAACAGGATGAGGCCAGTGATCACAGAGATCCAGTTGAGCACCCAGAGAGCCTGGGCCAACGTGTCCCGATTGGTCTTAGTGAAAGTGACCTTTAAGACTGCCATTTTATTCAGATAAGTGAAATATCGAGGGCAGATGATGAGCTGCTGACAGGGTTGGGAGCCGGTCAGCAGGACAGAGGGGGAGAAGGTTTTCTAGAGGCCCTCATAAGCTGCTTAGTCGAGGTATTTTTAAACTCCATGACTACGGCCTGAGCTGCATGAAACAGCGGGTAATAAAACCAAGATGGAGACACACTGTTAGACATGTTGCGTGGAAATGTCCTCAAATGTGTGCGTTATCATTGATTAAACATCAACATTATGCTTGAAGGAACTGGAGTACCCATGCTGACACAAGGAGAACATGCAAACTCCACACAGGTGGCATCTGATCTTATCATAAATTGTCTTATCATAAATTCCTTGTCTTATTGTCATCACTTATCCTGGTGTTATCTTTGTTGTTCAATCTTGTCTTAGTCTTGTCTAGCCTGTTCTTATCTTGAAAGGTTCTCATTTTTTTATATTGCCTTGTGTTATCTTGCCTATTTTTCTTGTTTTATTTTGAATCATCTTACTTACTTTACTTACCTAGCTTTGTTTTGCGGAATCTTGTTTTGTCTTATCATATTATATATCATATTTCGCAAGCCCTGTATTAGCTTGACTATCCTTGTCTTTTCTTGACTAGCCTTGTTTATCTGTTCTTGACTGTCCTTATCTTTTCTTGGCTTGCCTTGTATTATCTTGTCTTGTCTTTTTTGTGTTATCTTGTATTATCTTCTCTAGCCTTGTCTGGTCTTTTCTTGTTTTGTATTATATTGTTTTGTATTTTCTTGTCTCTTCTTGTTTTATCTTGTCTAGCCTCGGCTGGTCTTTTCTTGTTTTGTATTGTCTTATTTTGTGTGTTCTTGTCTCTTCTTGTGTTATCTTGTCTTGTCTTTTTTGTCCTGCCTTGTATAATCTTGTCTTGTCTTTTTTGTTTCATCTTGAACTATCTTGTCTAACTTTGTCTTGTCTTTTCCTGTCTCATCTTGGATTGTCTTGTCTAGCCTTATCTTGTCTTTCTTCTCTTGTGTTATCTTAGCTAGCCTTTTCTTTTCTTGTCTTGACTTATCTTTTCTTTGTCTTTTCTTGTATTATCTTGTCTAGCACTGTCTTTTCTTTTCTTTTCTTTTCTTGTGTTATATTATATTGCCTTGTCTTTTCTTGTCTCATCTTGTATTATCTTATCTAGCCTTGTCTTGTCTTTTTTGTCTCGCCTTGTATTATCTTGTCTTGTCTTTTCTTGCCTCACCTTGTATTATCTTGTCTAGCCATGCCTTGTCTATTTTGTCTCACTTTGCATTATCTGGTATTGTTATTCTTGTGTAGCCTTGAATTATCTTGTCTAACTTTCTTGTCTTTTCTTGTATCATCTTGTATTATCTTCCTAGACTTGTCTTTTCTTGTCTTGTCTTGTATTATCTTGTCTTGTCTTGTCTTGTCTTGCATCAACTTGTCTTGTCTTATCTTGTCTCATCTTATATTATTTTGTCTAGCCTTGTCTTGTCTTTTCTTCTCTCACCTTGTATTATCTGGTCATGTCTCTCTTGTGTAGTCTTGAATTATCTTCTCTAACTTTATCTTGTCTCATCTTGTATTATCTTGTCTAGATTTGTCCTTTCTTGTCTCACCTTGTATTATATTGTCTTGTCTTTTCTTGTCTCATCTTGTATTATCTTGTCTAGATTTGTCCTTTCTTGTCTCACCTTGTATTATCTTGTCTTGTGTTTTCTTGTCTCATCTTCTATTATCTTGTCTAGTTTTGTGGAATCTTTTCTTTTGTCTTATCCTATTTTACTTTTTGTCTTGTGTAATCCTGCCTTGTTGTGCCTTAACTTGCCTCGTCTTTTTATATTGTATTGTGGTATCTTATTAAATGGACATAAACCATATCTATGCTCAAAATGTCAGTGTGTATTGTTAGAATTGCTGCGATTTCAGTTGCTCGGTTGTCTTTAGTTAATTATTTGTTTATAAACTCTTTCCCATTTTAGTGTTTTCGCTTCCTGGCAGCAGAGGGCGCTCTTACAATCACTGATGACATGACTGTCAGCCTTATTTAATATGCACATTAATCAACTTTTTATATTTGACCAATTTTTACACAAGCTTAATTTCTGATTTATTTATTTCATTGTTAAATAACATTTTGGGACGAGGCTCAGTATCTGAGGGAGCTAATAAAGCACTGTGTACAAAAAGGAGCAGGATAGTTTTATAACAGTAATTCAGCAGTTTACAAATAAAATGATAACTCTGATTTCTAAATAATCAGCTTTCAAAGAACAGATTGAATGACTAAGACTATTTAAAACAGGGTAGGAACGAACAAATCTTGAGTCTTTTTTAATCATCATAATACATGTGACCTTAATTTTCCTACCTTAATTTTCCTGAGGGTTCACATTGTGTTTTGATGGCATTATATCCACAGATCTAAGCTTTTTCATAACACTCATTCCTGCTATATATTCAGACGAGCAAACGGAGATATAAGGAGCCGTGTCTCCTCTCATAATCCACTAAGCCCCAGGATTTAATGATGCACCAGGTCAACAGACCAATCCGAAAAGGAGTTTTACCCCGTGCCTCTAACAGGCATGCACTTTTATTAGATAAATTATATAGTATGAATTCTGTTCACACATACTATATGAGAACATGCCAAACCTCAGATTCAAATAGATGTGGGTTGGAAGTTACCATTTCAGTCTTCTCTTCCAGGGTAAATATTATCTGTAAGTTTTCTTTATCTAAATGACATGTACTGCTTCTGTCAAACAAAAGCACACTTACCTTTAGCATCTCCTAAAGGCTGTAAATGTAAAGTATCAGGTGCATCATACCATAGTGCATCACTGTATTTTCTATAATTATTGCTAATTTCCATAAATTAACAACTCAGTGGCTTTAGGGATGCTGTGTAGATGGTAGCATCGATTGCATGGAGTTTTCTTGAGAAAATATCCTTCATATTTATATTTCAGTAGCTTATAAAGACTGTGTGACTACAGTAATGTCTACGGTAAAGGTCAACGTTCATCAGGACCTCTTTGATTGTAATGAGGACGATAAATGGTGGAAGTTTGGACCTTCTTATTCACCAACTATTTTTTCCCTGCATTATAAATGAATACTGAACTATCCAGACTAAGAAGGAATCATGTAGTCAACTTAAAAGTGTTGAACCAATTACAGAAAGTATCTTGTTAATCTCCTGTTTTCTTTTATTTATTTCTTCTTTTAAATAACTAGAAAACCAAAAACAAACGAAGCCTTATTAATTGCAGGGTGGCACCATGGTGCAGTGCCTGAGGTCCCCGGTTCGATCCCGACCCAAGTTTGCATGTTCTACCCAGGTACTCTAGTTTCTTCCCACATTCCAAAGACATGCTTATTAGGTTAATTGGTGTCTCCAAAGTGCCCTGAATGTGTGAGTGGATTGGCATCCCATCTAGGGTTGTTCCCGCCTTGTACCCTGTGTCGCCGGCTAGGCGTCACCATCCTGACTAAGCAGATAAGTTAATGAATGAATAATTTAATTCGTGCTACCACCTGATGTCAACTGCAAAATATGAGCTCCTGGGTTGAAATTAGATTGTTTGATAACTTTCTAACGAGGAACAAACTTTAATTTAGTCACCAAACTATAAACTTATTTTTAAAATCATATCCTTTTGCACTTTTAATCACAGTTAATTTAGATAAACACAATACAAGATGATACAGAGATGATGTAATTCAAACGTCCATTACGGAGCTGAGCAGGTGGTATCGGTGCCACACAACACTTGTCACTGTGGAGTTTGGTATGTTCTTTCTGAGTCAGCATGGGTTTACTGACTCCACACCACTGTTTTGTAAAGGAGGACAGACTGAAAAGGCGAAGAGAAGTTAAAGCACTGGCATATTTAGACCACTTTGTTCTTTTTACTGGGGCACATACCCCAGAATAAGGGTCTGATGATGCCGCTGTGCTAAGGCTCACAAATTTTGGAATGATGCTCAGTGTGGAAGAATATTGAAATGAAAATTTTGGGTCTATATGTCATATGATATATTATTATATATAATTCTATCATTTATTGATGAATTACAAATACAAATATTTATTTGTAGCAGTTTTATGAGCATTTATTCACTATAAACTCATTAAAATGACTAAGAAAATGCAAGTTTTCAGACCTTGATTAATAATGCAAATAATATTACAAGAAAGCAAATTTAGATTCATTTTTGTAACAAAACACTACTAATGTTTTAACTTCAGAAAGTTCAGAAATTAATATTTCAATCACGGCTTTCATGTGTCTTGTACCTTTCCTCAAAAAATAAGATTTGGTTCAGGTGATCACCCTAATTAGTGCCTCGTTAAGTAGAATCAGATGCTGGGACTGTTGTTGATTTTTAGAAAATGTGGTGTGAAAAAGTTTTTCCAAAACTTTTGAATAAGACCCTCGCACTGATTCAGATCCTGCTTCAACCTGTGCTGTGAGGATTTAATAATCAATTTTCCATTAAGTTGCCCAGTAACTATAATTTCCTCCAACCATTAGCAGCAAATGAGGCAGAAACATGATTATATTCCTGTAACTGTTTTTCCATCCTGCACACAATAGAGGAACTAAATCAGACCCAAACATCTCCCTATGCAGGCTGGAACCAGTTTGGACATTTTCAATGGATGAGATAGAAATAAATTCACTCCGATTGTTAATAAAAAAAAATCTCAGAATGTATCGGGTCATTTGACAAAACGTCCTGCTGATCTTGACATGAACTTGGACTAAACATTAAGAAGGAAAGCACTGAATGTTCAGGACCCACTCTGGAGACTCTGTCAGAATCGGGCCTGTTTCCTGACCATACTAATAGCATTTATTAACAAAAAGCTGATTCAGTGGGTAGAAAATGTTAAATTGCATGTTAAATGTGCTACAGTGGATAATCAGGTTAGCGTGTTGCTTCTGTTTCCTCTTTATTTGCTTGTGGTTTGGCTGTAGCAGCTCCCAGAGGAGTGAGGAATCAAAATCTAATTCTGGGTAGATTTATTGTGCAAGAATATTACTCAAAAAATCAAAATCATTATACAGGTAGTACCAATTTTTAAGTTTATGATGGGAATACGGTCTGACTGATCCATTGTAGGATGAATTTAGCTAGTTTAGCTGTATAATTATTATATAGTATATAAATATATGGCATTATTTATATTGTATAAATAATATCATAGCAAAGCGTTCCTTATATGATCGATACTCAATTTAGGACACGCCCATGTATATTTGTGATTAAAGCATGTATAAATTTGTATTTAAGTCATTTAGGAGACACCCTTATTCAGGGTGACTTACACCGCATACATTCTTACTATCAGAAAAATTGTGGGTTAAAGGTTTTGCTCAGAGACCCAAGAGTAGCAGCAGAGGTGGGATTTGAACCCTAGACCTTCTGCTCCATAGTCCAGCACCTCAAATGCCCAGTACTACAGTCCTACTATATTAAATTATATATTAAAGTAGATTTGGGCCAAAACATTAACATAAAACTTAATTTATAAATATCTCTTGAAATTTATTAAATTATGTATTGAAACGGAAAAACTAAACCTTTATTGTTTGGCCACGGCTTTTCCTCACTATATTTCCCAGTCATGTGACTCCCTATACATGTGGCAGCGTTCCAAATCAATTATCAAGAGAAACTTACAATTAATCATAAGCGTAATTACATATATTTCATAAATATCTAACATAATTCATCGAATTATGGATTGTAAATGAAAAGCAAAGCGATTATTGCCTGACCACAGTTTTTCCTCATTACATTTCCCAGCGCTCATCACTCCCGCCACGTCAAATTTATTTGTATAGCGCTTTATACAATAGAGCATTGTCTCAAAGCAGCTTTACAACCTATATGTAATTCCCAATTTGAGCAGCAGTGGCAAGGAAAAACTTCATAAATGTTAATAGGAAGAAACTTTGGGAGGACCAAGACTCAAAAAGGGACCCATCCTCCTTGGGTTTTTAGGTATAGGTAAGAATTAATGAAGATATACAATCAATAAGTTAACAGAAATACTTCAAACAAACAAACAAACAAACCAAATGAATCAGGAAATTATAAATTGCCATAGTTCAGTGCATGAAGTCATTCTTAAATCAGCAGGAAAATCTCAGCACATGACATCCTCATCCAACTGAAGGAAGGAGGGAGTTACATTTACAGTATTTAGCAGATGCTCTTATCAAGAGATACTTAGAAACGATATAATTATAATCTAAGAAATTGTGGGTTAAGGGTCTTGATCAAGGACCCAACAGTGGCAGCTTGGCACAGGTGGGATTTGAACCCTGGACTTTCTGGTCCATAGACCAATACCTTGACTGCTAGGCTACCACAGTCCCAGTGTTAGTGTCCTCTGCATTAAGAACTGCTTGGGTGGAGCTAAGGTAGAAGAGCATCTCGGTCTGGGACCTCATGCACTGCACCAGGCACTGGAACACTGGCTCAGAGAGAAAAGAGGAAATGTAGTTAGTTATTGTTAAGTGTACAAAATCTATTAACAAAAATAAAGATTTTGTACCATTAAGTGCAGCATGAGACTCCGGCAGCAGTAACTATGGCAGCATAGCTAAAGGTTTTTAAAAGTGAAGAATCAGAGGGAAACACAGCCAAGAGGGATCACATGTGATATCAGCAACCCATCTCCGCAGCAACTGACAAACCTCTAAGAAAGAATGCAGTCCTTTGTGACTCCTAACAAAGAGAAGTTTACACATAAAAACAAGTGGCATCGGCACGTGTTTAATCAGCTGCCTTTGGTATTCAAAAGACTTTAAGGTGTGTCACCAATGGCTAGAGAGTCTTAAGGTGCCCAAAGAGGGTGGGTCCCTTTTTGAGTCATGGTCCTCCTGAGGTTGCATTTAGGGAGTTTAGAGAGGTGTGTTCATTTCGGGTTTGGGGCCTAAATATCTTCTGAAGCCTCTACAGAACTGGAGTTATGATGTTTGATACCTACAACAAAGCTCCTCTATAATATGGACCTGTTTGAGCCTGAAAACCAGCACACGAATGCCATGAGTGTTTCTATAATTAAATACCCTAATTACAGTGAAAGCAGTTGCATGAAATAATGCTGCACTTCACACCTGTCTTAGGAATGTCATTCAGATGAATCATTCATAAACACTCTTGCTGGTTCAGGCTCGGACTTCTGAGAAGGCATTTAGGATTCACTTTAGTTCCAGTACCTGTACCTCCAGTCTAATTATTTCCTCAACCTTGCTTCGTGTGTCTTGCTCCAACAAGAAATGATTTGATTAAAAAGTTTGAAGCACAGAATGAGCTAGACCAGTGGTTTTTAAAGTGTGGGGTGTATCTGGTGTTTTTTTTTTACTATCATAAAAATACTGCATGCTTACAACTTACAAGCTTTCAAGATGGCTATGACCTACAGGAGATGACTTCATACTATACCTTTGGCACACCCAAATGCAATCACTCCTTTTTTGCCTCTCATTAGCAGCTGCTTCGTGAACCCTTTTACACACGCCGGCTGTACTGCACGGTACCACCTCTTCTCAGTCTAAGAATCCTGTACTTAAAGCCTGGTAACTCTCATACACTGCCATCTACAGGAGCTTGAGGTTACTACCACCTTAAACACACAAAATAACTACTATTTTATCTTGGGAATATTATTTAATCTAATTTGCTTAACCCTTAAGGGCATTAAGACATAAAAGGCAACGGATGTGATTGTGACATATAACATCCTGCAACATCAAACGGTGGTGACACAGTAAAACATACAGGTGCATTTATAATGTTCTCTGTTAGCGTGACTGCCATCAAAGTCATTCAAGATCTTATCACTCCTTATCTTATCTCCAATCTAATATAATCATCAGTCAGTATCCACATATCTATTCTATAGGAAGTGTTAGTGTGTGTAAGGTCTTGTGCGTGAAACTTCGATATCGAGCGGAACAGGCTAATGTACAATCGCTGTAATGTTGTTATACCTGTTTGTGCATACGTTTGGTGTTCCATCATTCCACATTCTGAAGATACCTTCAATTAATTTAAGATTCAACACACTGTCAGACTGCGTCGGAAATGTTTGTGCTGTGTGCACTGTGCAGAAGTCTTAGGCCACCATTAGATTTGATATACAATTGTTTTAGCTATGGTACTCCGCCCCAAATATTTTGTTGTTAGCTTTGATTACAGCATCATTTCCACAAGCTTTTTCAATGTCACAACATTTATTTCTGTCCATGATTGCCTTCATTTTTACCCAGGATCTTGTATTGATGGGAGATTTGGACCCAGTACCTTCTCCAGAACATCCCAAAGATTCTCAATGGGGTTCAGGTCTGGACTCTCAGGTCTATGGTAGCTAATCCATGTATGAAAATGATATCTCATGCTCCCTGAACCACTCTCTCACAATTTGAGCCTGATGAATCCTGGTATTGGATCATCTTGGAA